>JAPFFP010013490.1:0-16974 GCA_026153255.1 Solanum medicagineum
ATACAATCTCTTGTCCCCTCCTTTATCGCCTAGATCCTCATAAAGGCGCTCAAATGCAGCAGACTTAGCATTTGTCATTGCCAACTTGGCTTCTGACTTGGCCTTCTTATAGATTTTCCTAAGCTTTTTCTTTTCAACGTCATCCCTGCACTCTAACCACTCTGTGAAAGCGACCTTCTTATCATTAACTTTACCCTGGACCTCCGCATTCCACCACCAATCAAAGTTTATTACTTCAAACTTATTTTTTGTGATTTATAATTTTGAGGTGATCTATGAACTATATATTTTTTTTATAGATAATTGCATTGGTGTGCACCCAATCAAAGAGTTGGCAGCTACAGATTTCCTTATGAGCTATTTCAACCTTTTTCCTTCTTTTTTCTTTCTTTTTTTTTTTACTTCTAACCACCAACCTAATTGCTATTTGTTCTTTTCTTTCTTGAAAAAAGCGGTCGAAAATATCTTTGAACTATTGAAAATGATACAAAAATATTTCTTTCACCTATTAGGCGTTTTTAGGTCTAAAAGTGTCTTTCATTTACGGATGGTACTTCGATTTTACAGTTCAATCCTCTCCTACACTGGCTATGTAGTTATTGAGTTCAAGTTGGACTTACTCTTACTCAATTCATTGCTCAATACTCCTATCAAGACTCAACATACTCATAAGACATCAATCCCATCAGTTAACTCATTTAATTAATCTCATTGGACATTTGTCAAACTCAATTCATCACATCAATTATCAGCTCTTTTATTAGGAACATTCGTTTAGAAGTAGTTCATGACTCATCAAGACTCTCTATTATCCATCGTTCAAACTCAATATATTCAAGTGCAAAAATAGAGTTAAAACATTTATAAATTTTGTAGACCCTTTTGGCTCAAATCATACTCATGTATACTCATTTAATTGCAACATATAAGAAATACAAGAATACATTCTAGGGTTCATGTAGAAAAATAAAATTATCTATTACAAGTGTTTAATTCGTAAAAATCATCATTCATACAAGATTACGTAGAAATACACTAGGATTTAAGAAAAGCTTTCAAGAAATATCCATGGAAGGTTTGATTCATTAACAATTCAATCAATCCTACACATCGGCACTTGGAAGAACAAAATTCATGTTTTAGTTAGTCTTACATACCCACAAGAGCAAAAGTTCTTGAAGAAACACTTGGCTTGGAACCTTATAACTTGAACTTGAGAAATCCTTCTATGAAGTTCTTGAAGTTTGAAGAAGGATCTTGATTCAAAACTCTAGGTTCTTGAAGAGAATCTTAAACTTGGAGCCTTAGATATTGTGAATTTGGAGAAATTCATTTCTTGAAGTTCTTGGTCTTTAGAAGAAGAAAATTGGGGATCTTGAAAGTCACAATATGTATAATTATGTTATTAGGTTATAAGATAGACTTTGGGAAGTTATTTAAGGATAAAAGGTCAAAATATCCTTTTGAGAGAGTCAAATAATCATCAAAATTGAAAAAAAAAGATCTTTTGATGAGTTTCGGAGGCCAAAATAGCGGTTTTGGGGGCCCATCACTGCCGAATGGGGATTTTGGGTCACCCATTTTGACAGATTCTAAGCTCTCTCGGAGCATTTCGGTGGTCTGAATCAGCGGATCACCGATTTGTTCGCTGGATCGCCGAATTTTACAAATTCGACAATTTTCAGTAAAACAAGTATAACCTTTTATTCCAAACTCTGATTACGCAAAATTGGATGCCTTGGAAAGTTAATTCAATCTAAAATTTGATATATTATAGGTCACCTAACTAATTATGTGCTGAGAGGTATATCTATTTGAAGTTGACCCTTCTATGAACTCACACCGAAACTTAGCCGATGGAAATGTTTTGAGCTTGGCTTGACCTTGGGTGTCCCTAATGACTTCAAAACACATCCAACACACTTCAAATACTTCAAAACATACATTCACAACTTTGAAGTTATTGAATTACCTAATTTCATATTGAAACTCAATCAGTAAGGAAAGTTTCATGTCAACTTTGTGTTAAGGATTTTTATGACCTTAATTCATCTCAAATATATCATCCCACTATAGAATAGGATTTAATGCATATATTTAAGGTTAGAATCACTCAGTATGATCTCATACGCATAAGAGGAAAGTTCAAATCTTAACTAAGAAATTTTCAAGGTACAATATCTCCCCTTAGGATCATTCAACATCGAATGATTGGTATTAGTGACAGACTCGAGGCACGAATAACAATTAAGGCTCAACTAATCGACCAATCAATCAATCAAACTATCTATAAAATCAACTATTCGAACTCTAGGATGGACATATCATTTCAGATAAAAAATAGTAACATTACCTTCAACTTCATCATTGAGGGGCATGAATGGGACATCAAAACCCAATCAATCAAATCATTCAAACTTTCGGGCAATCTAACCTTTGAACATAAGAATGAACTCATCAACTCGAACATAAGGAACTCTTTCACTAGAAGGCATCTTACCAGGGATGAGAAAAAGGCTACAATTCTGAATACTCCCATCAGTTTTCCTTATAACTTCAAGAGATGATCACTTGTACAATATAAGGGTAGGACAACCTCAAATCGAGAGATAGGACTAATGACTTTCAAGCTTGGTTACTTTCCTCGACCATGCTCTTCTCCTCGTGTTCCAAACTTCATTCATTTAAGCCTATAACTCTCATCAAAGCCTAAGTATATTGTGTACTCTCATCAAATTCAAGTTAAACTTAAAGTCATAGCGTGTTACCCACAAGATGACCATACTCATGCAAATCTAACCTGCTCGATTTCTATTCTATACCTTTGTAAGGACTTTTCACTTATAGGATGTTACTCTTTCTCACCACTCCAATACACTTACTTGGAACCCTCACTAAGAAATCCTCCATAGCCTTCTACGGTCACTTACATTAGGATCATCACATTCAAACCTACCATTCTAACCACTTTATGGCCTTTTTGAGGTTCACATCTCTTAAGAATCTTTAAACCTACTATAACATGTCTACACCCACAACCATATTAACTTTTACCAAGAGATACATCTATATTCTCTTACCTATCTATTGCACATGTCAAGATTTCATCTTTCTCCTCCTCTCCATCTATAACCTTTAACGAAATTAGTAACACATCATTATCAGAATCAAGAACACTCACTCTCTCCCATCAACCATCACTTATCTACTATCAATAACATTGTTGACAAGATTGGACTGAAAGACTATTAGCATGATTCAATTAAGAAATCTGATCGAGAACATTCATAATGTAACATGATCTCTTTCATCTTTCGGGGCTTGTTTTGAGTTTATAGAATTGTACATAGTACAAAACTCAAGTCACATCTCGCTCAACATAGGGATGAAAACTTTATATTCGTAAGGTAACATCAGAATCACTGAATGAAATCACCATTTCTCTTACTCAAAACTTGATATGAACAAGATTCGGCATGAGGTGCATGGGCCTAGGACATGACCATGAAACTCATACACAAGACAGGAATAATGTATCACCTCGACTAAAGTATAAGAAACATATGAGATGGAAAAGCATTGATATCTCATCCTGATGAACTCATCACCATCAAAAGCTTATGACCCACTTTGGTTCAATATCTCATCAGCTCCCTCTTATCTCAAAGGTCATATCTCTAAATTTGCAAATCAATTCTCCTTACTAAGCTATAAGTACACCTCTCCACATGGTCAAGGCATCACTATCTCCAAGAACATCTTAAACTCTCCTGTTTTGTGATACTCAAATATATAAATCACTACTGAGACTTTCTTTTAAGATACCACTCTTAGCGTCCTTCTATCTCTATGTGCATCTTTTTATATTTGCTGTTCTAATTAGCATATATAGCCACTTTATACAACTCTTGTGATCTAATCCTTTATTATCCAATGATATATCCTCGATTCACCATTTCTATCTAAGGGACACCTGCACCATACTCATAGCATCACATTTCTTGTAAGTCCACACCTAAATCTCAAACATACAATATGGCAAGCCACTTAGAGCAAACCTCCAACTAAGACTATCACTGTCATACTGCTATCTCATTCTTCATAGTGCTCCTCAAAATTCAAGCTAGGAGTCTAATGCTAACATAAGCATCACACTCTTCTCTCGTATTATACCAACCTACAACTACTAGGTAAAAAATAGGAACATAGGCCCACTAAAATCTCATAGTGAATGCTAGATCAATACCTCCCCTCTTTTTAACTCAAGTATCATTCCCCTATTCATTATATCTCCTTATCTGGCTAAGCTCTGTGAATTTAACGAAACTCTCCCTGTAGAATCATAAGCCTAGTTTAGATCGATCCCCTCAAAAGTACTTTATTCCCCTTTTGAACATCTATACTTCACCCTCAATAATATAAATATTATAACACACCAACATAAACTTCTTCCTAGTTTGAGCACGCTCTAACTCATCCTAACAATAACTCTTCCTCATTACCTCATCATGAAAATCAAGTAGTACTCATTACACTTTTGTCAAAACTTATGGTAATCGACTCATCATCCCATTACTTATTAATAAATACATAACTCTAGTTACAATCCTCAATCAACCACTACTCTTACTATCTGGTCTTTTTCATCATCGTTATTCTAGCTCTAGCATTGACTCAATTCCACTTACGTTTTACAAGATCTCAAATCACACTCCCTCAGGTGGTAACAATACACTTTGAAAGACATAACTTTTTCTCTCATGGATAACGTCGAAAATGGGTTTTGGATAAAACAGCTTGGGGTGCATCTTGATCTAACTCAAACACACATTTCATATGAATAAGAGTGCATTCTTTCAAATCACTCAACTCAGCATATTTCATATGAATAAGAGTGCATTTTGAATAAGAATGCATTCTTTCATGCTTGGTGCAGTCTCTCTACCATTATGATTACTTTATCACAGAGGAACTCTTCGATAAGGGTTTGAACATTACTGTCTTTATCACCTCGTAGATTAGACATAGTTTAAATGTTTAGAGAAATGTACGAATCATTGTAGGTTTTTTAAGGAATAGTTCTATCTTATGATTCAGAATCTGAAAGAAGGAAAACTTTTCCTAAATGTCAATAGTCCTTTATTTATAGAAGTAGAGCCCTCACAACCATAAACAAGATCCTACAGACACAACTTCATAGACACCCTAGGACACATGACTCTGTGCTTTAATTCCAAGTTTTTCATGCCCTAAGAGGGTGTGGCTGATGCTCGAAAACCATTGTTGGCTCCCAAGCAAACCACTTGGACATATCATATTCATTCAATCAACAACAAAAAACTTAGTTTATGTACAAGGAATGTTCTAGTGGTCTTATCAATTAAAGACTCAATAAAATAATGGTTAAAGCTGACAATCCACATCAATTCAATATTGTGAAAATAGTTTAAAAAGTACAAGTCTTTAAAAATAAAATATCAACTATGGAATGTTAATGAAGCCCCTATCTTTAATCATCTAGATGGTATCAATGATAGGTTCATGGCTATCTCAAATCAATAAAAGTACTAAACTTAAAAGAAAGAAAGACATAAGTGGTATCCTCTGAATGTAGCGAAGGACTCACCAAACTGAATGTACGGATAGATCCTCAATGGTGCACTTGTTGATGATCTCTAATACTTGTATTTGCATCATAAAATAATGCAGGCCTAAATGGACGTCAGTACGTAGAATGTATGAGTATGTAAAATAGATGAAAAATAATGAACACAATCAAGATACTCAGCTCAAGGGACCCAACTCAACAATTAACTCAACTCAACCATTAACTCAACTCAACCATTAACTCAACTCAACCATTAACTCAACTCAGGAAGATAGGGAACTCAATAGAATGTCAAAAGTTCAAAGTAAGAATACAATTTAGACAGGGCGAAACACATCCAATCCAACCAAATCAAAGTACTATTATGTCCTATTGGGAGTTTCTCTAATTGACAACCATCACCTATGTGCCGGTGATGACACAACGAAGCGATATCGTTGCCACATCCATCCAACGCCATTCTAGGGTAAAGGACATATCATATGTGTATCCACAATCAATAACATCAAGTCCTCTTTTTAGGATAATATGAAAGCATCTAAATTAGGTTTAATCATATCCTACGCTAGTTATGTAGTTATTGAGTTGAGTTGAACGTACTCTTACTCAATTCAGTATTCAATACTCCTCTCAAGACTCAACATGCTCATAAGCCAGCAATCTCATTGGTTAACTCTTTTGATTAGTCTCATTGGATATTTGTCAAACTCAATTCATCGCATCAATCATCAACTCTTTTATTAGAAATATTCGTTTAGAAGTAGTTTATGACTCAAGACTCTCTATCATCCATCGATCAAACTCAAGATATTCAGATGCAAAAATAGAGTTAAAACATTTATAAAATTTTGTAGATTCTTTTGGATCAAATCATATTCAAATGCAAAAATAGAGTTAAGACATTTATAAATTTTGTAGATTCTTCTGAATCAAATCATACTCATGTATACCCATTTAAGTGCAATATATAATGAATATAAGAATTCATTATAGGGTTTATGTAGAAAACTAAAAACAACCTATTACAAGTGTTTAATTCATAAAAATTATCATTAAAAAAGTTTACGAAGAAATACACTAGATTTATGAAAAGCTTTCATGAAACATTCATAGAAGCTTCAATTCATTCACAATTCAATCAATCCTATACATGGAGCACATGGAAGAACAACATTCATACTTTAGTCAGCCTTACATACCCGAAAGAACAAAGGTTCTTGAAGAAACTCTTGTCTTGGAACCTTATAGCTTGAAATTGAGAAATCCTTCTATGAAATTCTTGAAGTTTGAAAAAGAATATTGACTCAAAACTCTAGGTTCCTTAAGATAATCTTAAACTTGGAGCCTTTAGATATTATGAATTTGGAGAAATTTATTTTTTGATCTTTGGGAGAAGAAAAATTGGGGATCTTGAAAGTCACAATATGTAAGGATAAAAGGTCAAAAATATCATTTGTAAAAGTCAAATAATCATAAAAATTGAAAAAAGGACTTTTTAATGACTTTCAGCAGCCAAAATGACAAGTTTAGGCCCCATCGCCGAACTGTTCAACGGTACGCCGAACAGGGACTGGGTCACCCTTTTTGACAGATTCTAAACTTTTTCGGAGCATTTTGACAGTCTAAATTAGCGAATCACCAAATTTTACAGATTTGATAGGCTTCTGTAAAATGATCACAACTTTTTGCTTCGAATTGCGATTAAGGCGATTGAATACATTGGAAAGTACAATTTGATATATTATTGGTCACCTAAATAATTATGTGCTGAGAGATATACCCATTTGAAGTTGACCCTTCTATGAATTCACACCGAAACTTAGCTGATGGAAATGCTTTCAACTTGGCTTGACCTTGTGCCTCTCTTATGACCTCAAAACACATCCGATATACTTCAAATACATAGGAAATAACCTTAACATACATTGAAAACTTTGAATTGGATTACCCAATTTTATAAAATTTCATATCGAACTAAATCAGTAAAGAAAGTTTCATCTCAAATTTGTGTTAAGGAATTTTTGTGACCTTAGTTCATCTCAAATCTATCATCACACTATAAAATAGGTTTTAATACCTATATTCAAGGTTAGAATCACTCGGCATGATCCCATACGCATAAGAGAGAAGTTCAGATCTTAGCTTAGAAATTTTCAATTTGTTACACTCTACTCCTTTCTATCTGAGGTCATGTCCTCGGTGATATGAAGTTGTACCATATTCTGTCTAGTCACCTCCCCCTAATACTTTTTCTGTCATGACCCAGACCTAGGGCTTAGCCGTGAGATGATGAATGTGACACTTGAAGGCATCCCACCCAAGCCTCACGTTCATATCATAAGCTTTCATAAAGTAATATAAGCATACGTAAGAGAATAAGCAAGAGGAATACATAAAGGTAGAAATATCATAGTTTCCCTTATGGGAAATTACATCACTCCGTAGTGTCTAAAACATGCCCCTACATCATAAGATCTTGGCGGGGTCTAGAACATAGCTTACTAGCTCACCTTCAAAATATACATAAAAGAAAAATAATAAAGTTTCAGCATATGAAAACATCACAAACGTGATTGATCCCGAAGAATAGGAACTCACCAACAATCTTCAAACTCAACTCCCAAACTATCCATGAAATGGAATAGTAGCCTCGTCGTCCGTCCTTACATGGTTAGATCATAGAGGAAAAGAAGTATGCATTGGTATGTAGAGTGTATTAAGTATGTAGATATTCCATGAACCAAAGTACATCACAATATAGTATCACCATACATAATCATAAACAATAGAGTAAGGACATAATATGCATGAACAATGCAAGTTTTAAAATCATGAAAAAACATCATTAAAATCCTTTCATAAATCCTAATATACATATGAGGGAGTAAGACCATAATCGGCATATAAGACCATGTCTACTATTAAATAGAATTTCGATGTTGCTTAGCTGAGCAAAAGAGTAGTCTACTTTGCCAAGGTAGCATATACCTTATCTTACGGGATTCTTCCCTTTTCAATAAGTGTTTTAACATGAACCTTACGGGAATCTTCTCATTTCGGCGTATGCTTTACATTTGTAGGTCCACTATCATGATACTATATAGGGACATAATTATCATCACCTACGGTGGCGCATCGTTATGAGAAAAGGTAGCTTTACGTTAGGGACCCCTTAGGTTGAGTCCCCACCCCCAATCTCATTCGGTGTTAAGTCATATTCCATGGAATACATAAATCATGTATATATATAGCTTTCAACATAATTCATATTTCATTAAAGTCATACTCTCATAGCTTGTAAAATAGGCATCATAGTCTTTCATGAAAACATCTCATATCTTAGGAATAATTCCTCTACTTTAGCTTTCATAGAGTGTGAATAGACATTCTCACCTTAACATCATCATCAGCATTAGGGTCTTAATCACCCTCTTTATCATAGTATCATTGTCATTCATCATCATCATCATCATCATACCCAGTAAAATCCCACAAGTGGGGTCTGGGGAGGGTATAATGTACGCAGACCTTCCCACTATCTCATAGAGGTAGAGAGGTTGTTTCCTGAAACCCTCATCATTGTCATTATAAGATTATAATCATTGTCATAAAAATATCATCATCATCATCATTGTCATTTAAAACACGCTTTTACATGAGATCCTAGTCATTGAAATCTATAGTTTTATCATAAGAGACTAGGACTAAGTGTGGGTCCATCAGTAATTGATCAAAAATCATGTAGTTGAATGAGATTCATAGAGGAAACATGCAATTAAAATCAATTTGGATCATTAGTAAAGGAACCTACATCAATTTATCAAGCCCTAAGTATAAATAGCTGAAAACATATACTTTCACTTGGAAATCATGGAAATCATGTAATTCTTCATAATTCATTCTTAATTAGGTATAATAACAATGGAGTATTCATCATTTATGCATTGAGAATGATAGGATAAAAGCCCATAAGAAATTATCATGAAACTTTGATTTAAAAAAAAAAAGAGGTTTTGGATTGGGCTTCATGGATGAAATTAATCCATGAATTAATCCCTACATATCTCAAGTGAGAACCTTAAGAATTGTAGTAGAAGAACTTTGAAATCCCTAGCAAAGCTTGAAAACCTAGCTTCAATGGAGCCCTTGTTCCGGAGAGAGAATCATTTAAAAGTCTTTTGAGAGAATTACGAGAGTGAATGAATTAAAATAAGTTAGGAATAGAATTTATAGAGGTTGGTCGGTTAAGCTGATTAGGATGGACAAAATGACGTAGTTTAGGACTTAAATGAATTGGAAATGTTGAAAACACCCTTCATTGAAAACTGTCGGAGCCAACCACGAGACCCCATCCACAGGCCGTGGTTTCATCTATGGCTCATGACTTGGCTCGTAGGACTTGTGCCACCACAAACATGCAGGACGACTTGTTGTTCCATTCACAGTTCGTAAGACCTTCTGTAGAAACTCCCCACACTTAGAAAATTTTTCATTTTTCAAAGGCCCATTCTACAGCGTTATTCATGGGTCGTGGTTCCCTTGACGGCCCGTCCTGTAGTGGTGGGACCACTTCTAGAAACTCCCAAAATTTTCATCTTTCTGGACTCAAGTCCATGAACCCACCTATGACTTGTGGATCTTTCCACGAGCACGTAGGATCAGATCAGTCCCAAAATTCTTAACTTTCATTTTTCAAACCCATAAACATGAGGGGTGTTACATTTTCGATCAATCTATACCCCTCTGCATAACCCTTAGATCCAACACATCGCACCTCCTAATAGGAGTGTCAAATACTTTTTCTTTGCACATGCTCAAACCATCGCAGTCTCGCTTCTCTCATTTTGTCTGCAATAGAGACCACCCCTCACTTCTCCCGAATGGACTCACTCTTAATCTTAACCCCCCTGGTATGTCCACACATCCCTCTCAATATCCTCATCTTTGCGACCTGCATCGTCTGAACATGTGAGTTTTTAATTGGCGAGCACTCCACTCCAATATAGCAAAGACGGTCTAACCACCATTCTGTAAAACTTACCTTTAAGTTTAGGTGGTATCTTCTTATCATGCAATATTCTAGAGGCAAGCTTTTGTTTCATTTATGTTTCCCCAATACGATATATGATATCATCGTCGATATCGTCAGTACTCTGAATGATGGACCCAAGATATTTAAAATTTTCTCTTTTGGAAATAGATCAGGAGATAATGACTATAGATGTAATTTTATGAAGTGTGTAATGCCATAAAGATTGTTGTTGTTATGACAATTAAGAAATTGTTATAGATAGGTAAATATAATATAAAAAATCGATTCTAAGATAAATTAATTATTGTAATAAGATATTATTATATAAGGATTTTTTTAGAGAAGCATGAAATGTATTAATCTTTTTCTAAATTTGCGTGAAACACTCCATTTTTGTTTTGATCATTTATTTAATATAAAAAATACATTGTCTTTTGAATAACATGTGGTGGCGAAAGTCAATAAAGCAACACTTCGTATTGCAGCTGGACATATGGGTTGGGTCTTAGGCTTTCTTTACATAATAACTTCTCAATTATCTCCCTCACCATTCTTTAAACCCTTTTTTTTTAGTTATATACTTTTTTCAGAAAATATTTCTTATATTTAATTCGCTAAAATATTTTCGAATAAATTCCAGGAGAATTTATATTTCCTTGAAAATGAAAATGGGCGAAAATAAGAAAAAGACAAATGTAAAAAATATATCTAAATTATTAACTTATTTTTTAATTTCATACCTAAATTATTGGGAGCATGAGAAATACATATAAACTATCACTCATTAGTTTGAGACATATATTTTAATGCTAAGGACCACATGTGCGTATAGAAACATGCTTAGGCGTGGTTGGCTTGAATTTTCATTCTTTTTTTTTTCTGACACATTTTAGAAAATGAAGTATAAAAAACACATCTAAATTATATTTTTTAAATTTCATACCTAAATTGTTAGCAATATGAGAAACACATCTAAACTATCACTAATAAATTGAGGATACACATCTCAAATAATATGCAATAATGTGTATATCAATTACACTCTTTTATTAAAAAGACAATAAGCACACGTGAAAAGATGCCACATGATGAATACTTATTTGGCTTACTTTTAATAATTCATGTGCATAAATATTACTAAATACAAAGGGAAAAATCACCTGACATTCGAAGTGATTTACAGTAATGAAAGTTAATGAAAATTGCTTCTAAAATTTAGAATAAACAGAACTACGCTTTTCCCTAAACATTCACTTTACAAATCTTTAATTTTTCATCTTTGAAAAGGGATAAAAAGGATTTTTCTCCCCCCTCATTTCCTCTGCAACTACATACCATCATAGCTTCTGAAAGTCCCTTTATCTCAATCTTTTCTTGAAAACTAACAACCTACTATCCACTACCCCTAACCCCACCATAAATTGTTTTTACTGTGGCAATTTATATGAATTTTTTTTTAGAAAGTGATAGTTTAAGTGTGTTTTTTACACTTATAATAATTTAGGTGTAAATTAAAAAAAAAAAGAATTAATATAGGTGTGTTTTTGACACTTCACTCTTTTAATTTGATACTTTTTGAAACAGTAATTTTTTTATGTGGCCATCCATGTGATAATTTTTTTAAAAAAATAAAAGAGAGTGCAGTACACACACCATCACATATTACTTTAGATGTGTTTCTCAAACTTATGAATAAAATTTTAGGTGTGTTTTTGTAATGGCCTATCCCCATCGTTATGGATGGTTAATGGAGGAAGAAATTGGGTCAGAAACCTTTCAAGTAATAATTTGACAATTTTGAGCTTATGCCAGACTTGGACAAAATCTGAGTCAGGAGAAGTCTGGAGGAATTCGATAATGGATTAGGGATTGATTTGTAAGTTTGATCTTTTAAATTGACAATCAAGACAATAAAAAATTTGTACGACTTTATGAAATCAAATTTGGATGAGTAAAACTCCAAGCATTGATCTTGGAAAAGGATTGATTTTGAAACGTCATGGTTTGAGAGTGTTGCGAATTGGAGGTTTGGATGAAGCCTCTATAGTTACTATCTAAGAAGGTACCATGACAGGTCATGGCTACCACAGTCCAATAAAAGAACTCAAAGAAATGAAAGCCAATGAAGATGTCCTCCGAAGGCAAGGAAAGACTCACCAAGTTTGAAATCAAGAACTCTGAATCTCAACTATTCGCCAGTTGAAGTCCTTTGTCTACAGAATCTGCATCATAAAACGATGCAGCGCCAAAAGGGCGTTAGTATGTGGAATATACTATATGTAAAACGGGCTAAAGTAAACAATAAAGGCTAGACAATACAAAATGACATCAGCTCATCACTCACACAATCTCAACTCGGAGTAAGGAACAGGACCCTATCACATCACCATCTATCAAGACATCATACTATCACATCAACCTCAGAGTACTATCGACATGAAACTTATCTGGGAGTTTCTACAATCGAAAACCACCACCTATGAGCCAGTGATGATGCAACGAAGAGACATCATTGCCACATCCGCCCAATTCCTTGCTGGGGTAAAGGATGAGTCTATCAGGGATCCCAAAAGAAGTCTATCAAGTCCTCTGCGTGACAAAGGAAACATCTGCTTTCACGGTTCAATCCTCTCCTAAGCTGGCCATGTAGTTAATGAGCGCGAGTAGGACTCACTCTTATCCATTTCGGTGCTAATACTCCTCCCAAGACTCGACATGCTCATAATTCTATCAACATCAGGATGGTTATACAACCAACCTTCCTTACTCCAGGACTTCATCTGATCTAACCTTCCATCAACTCAAGGACTAGAATCATCCTTTCCAACTCTATTTCAATCTCATTTAATCTCTAAGGTTACTAATTTCATCAACTTCAGCCATCAATACACTCATCTCCGGACATAGACCACAAAAATCAACACATTCAAAAATGTCAAGGCTCTAGACATTACCCCTAGATTCATTCTTAAAGACTTTAACAAGGAATTCATAAAAGGTAGATACATTCTCAAACAATAATACATGTAAACAATAAATCCATAGCATGATGATCATCAATTTGAGAAAATACATAGAATTCGGTAAGATTTTCAATATAACATTCAAACATTGTAACACAAGACCCATTAACTATCAACTACTCACCCTACACCAATCAAGGGGCACATGGGAGAACAATCGCATGTTCTGGATAGCCTTTACATACTGGGACAAGGATTTTACTATACTTCAACAAGAATTGAATTCGACTTGGAAATCCTTGGGCTCTCCCTTGCTATCTTTCTCAGGAACTTACGTTTAAGCTTGAAGGTAATGGGTTTTTGAAACTCTTTTGTACGAAATCAGGCTTAAAAATACATTTTGGGGTATTAGAATGGGTTGAGAATATCTAAAATATCCTCCCCAAATTTAAAAGAAAAACTCGTCACCAAAATTACACTGGTCTACGACACGGACCCATCATGCACCAGTGTATTTTCGAAATTTTGACCTCCATCGAAAATTGAAGAAAAAACATAAGTGTGGGTCTGCATCGCGGCCCTATTGCGCACCCTTACTATTTTTGGTCAAACTTTCGAAAATTAATTTTTGACCCGATTGCTCTACAATTAGGTCGACATCATTTTCCCACTCAATTTTCCTTGCTGATCGCAAATTTGGTCTCGAATTTCTCATCAATGCTTTGGAAGACGCGTTTGTGCACGATTACATTTTAGGGACATTTCAACAATTTTACGGGGTGTTACAAGGTACTTCCGGATGAGATTTGACTCCCCGGGGGCTTTCGTTAAAAGTTGCATATAAGAAAGTGGGACCCACATCAGATTGTAGGAATCTTAATTGGAAATTATGACTTCACATTGGATTTGAAACGTCGAAATTCATATGATTACATAGTTCATTTGCAAAAATCGAAGTCCGGACGAGCCCATTTTCAAAAGTTTTTTACCTTTTTTTTTGGATAGTTATTGCACCTATTTGTTTGGTGGGGTTGACGTGGGTTGGATTTTTTTTTTTTACTTTTTTATAAGAAAACTTCATTATTATTTTGAAAGTATTTTTTGACTATTTTCTTTTTGGATCAAGTCTATTTTAGTTGAAAAAGGATTCTTGGAGTAGGAATTCGATCATAATAAGAAAACATTTTCCATTTAAATTTTATTATATCTATTATATTCAATACTTAATATGATTAAAATAATAACATAATAATTGAAAAGAATGGTGAAAAGACAATTTTGTCTAAAATAAAGTCTTTTAATGAAGGGTAAAAAGTTCAATCAACTTTTCTAAGGGTCTTCACACTTTTAATATAGTGTGTGTGTGTGTGTGTGTGTGTGTATGTATGTATGTATGTGTGTGTATATATATATGCAACTTCACAACACGAATTTGAGCTTATTTTTCATCTGATTTAGTGATTCAAAGTGCTACATTAAGCAAATTTTTGTGATAAACATTGTGGAATTGTCGAATTACAATTTCAGCACATCTTTTGAGGCAAAATCTCTAATTTTTTTGCAGGTTATATATTGAAAATGAGTAAAAATTTTACATTGCGATATCTCGATCATTTCTCAGTGGAATTAAGTGAAATTTGTATCTAAATTGTTCTATTTTCTGAGAGGAACGTTGTGGTGTAGTTGTATCTTTTTAATTTGACTGATTTTTTTTTTTGCGAAATTTGACCGAAAAATTATGTAAGAAATGTTTTCCGATAAGAAATGCAACTTCATTTTTGAGCCATTTCTCTATTATATGGGATCTATTTTGAGCTCAATTTCTTGTGGATTGGGGGTGATGTAGGGATCATTTTTACGGGGATTAGTTTGGTATTTCAGGTCCGAACCCCCTTTTTATTTTAGTCGTGATTGATGTAATTTCACCTATTTCCTAAGATTTTATAGCCAAATTAGTTGTAATGATCTTGTGACTTATATTTTGTCAACTGAGCAGCATCGGAGATGGCAAGGAAGGAAAAAGCTCAGGGGGACTGATCAGGAGCGCGAGGGACCGCCTTCCAGGTAAGCTAGGCTTCCCTTACCTTTAGACTGAGTTGAAATGTATAATGAGAGCATGTTCGTTGTAGGAGGTCCCTCAGTAAAGTGTGTGTGTGTATATATATGATGTTAAGACTATGATTATTGTTTAAATTCTGTGATTCCTGCATCTATTCTGTTTGTTGGTGTTAGCAGTGTTTGGGTTATGTATGCTTCTAATAAGGAATGTAAGGGTGAGTTGGTGCAAGAGACAGGTAAGTTAAGTGATGATGCTACTTGTGTATATATATGTGACTGTTTAAGTGTTGGGTTGACCTACCGGGCTCTCTAACACAGAAACCTATATTATGTGGTCATGATTTTGATTATCCGTAATCTATATCTCCTGTTTAAATTCTGTTAAAAGCTATACTTGATTGTCAGAGATTATGACCACTATTTGGGCTTTATAATAGTTATATATATGTTGTACCAACTGGTTATTAGCATTGATAAGTCGTGAGTTGAATTATTTGGGGCTAAATATAACTTATGCCATATGATTGGCACAGATACCTATCTTGACACTTGTTTACCTGTGTGAGTAGTATGGTGCTAATGCTATCTAGTAGTTGAGAGGTTGGATTGCTGAGTATATGTTATATGTAGCTGGTTGTACTAAATATGTGTCGTATATGATAATTTGAGATGGTAGTCGTTGTATTGATGATTATACTAGCTATAATCACTATAGTAGCTGAGTTCTGACATTGTTGAACTATAGAAAAGCCTAATAATGGGCTAATGCCCTATGACAAGTATGTATTCTGACTTACCTCCTATCTGTATGAACACGTAGCCTGATGCTCCTGAAATATGCTGGCAATATCAAAATGCATTTAAATCAATAGCCTTGCATAATCATATTCTTAAAATAATATACATAAAATGAAACATATAAGATTAGGGATATATCATAAAAATGCATGTAAATTTGAGAATTTCTTATAACCAACATATATCACATGAGTTAGTGATACCCAATATATAATCTCAATTAGACAAGCTGCCCTAGCTATACTTTACCAGAATATAAAATCATATCATGTATAGTGGATCTACTAACTATGCCTGTTAGGGCTATATGGAGTTATTCGACAAAGAGGTATACTTAAATGTATGGTGACAAGTAGTTATGGACATGAATTTTCTAAATCCACATCCTCTTAGTACTAAATAGACCTCCAAAATATCTCTCTCTCTCTCACTCTCTCACTCTCTCTCTCTCTCTCTCTCTCTCTCTCTCTCTCTCACACACACACACACACACACACACACACACACACACACGA
>JAPFFP010013501.1:0-16973 GCA_026153255.1 Solanum medicagineum
TCACACAAGAAGTACAAGATTCTATATACTTAACAACGGTTAAGAAATCCACTTGCCTTATATAAAGTCTCGAATCAAGCCAATTCCGCAGTTTTTCCCCTTTTTATGATACTCCAGTTCACCAAAATCTATTTTAATATAGCATCATAATTATATAATGAATCTAACGACACTAAAATCAATTAATTCGGTAAAAAGGGTAAAATGGTCCAAAAATTTCATCACCGGAAAATATCATTGAAATCTAAAATTTATACATGAAAATGTTCCCCAAGTGATAAGGAATTCAATGGCGAAAACCATTTCAAAAATGGAGCTAATATGAGGAAGAATCGTATGTTAAAGTTTCCGAAATACATTAAAAACGCAGCAACAAGATCTGCAGATTTTACCTCAAACAAAGAAACAAAGTCAATTTCTGAAGTTCCCAATGTGTTATCCTCGAAAAAATATATAATTTAGCCTTTTGAATCGCTTAAATTTGATCAAAATTGAGAGAGAAATCGTTGGTTAAAGTTTGGGGAAAGTTTGCGATCTTCCCTTCTCTTTCTTGGAGAAAATCCTTAATTTTCGCAATTCTTTTAAAGTAAAAGAACTTGGAAGGACATTTATTGAAAGAATTATCTTTGATTCTTGAATTCTTGACTTATACTCTTTAGAGTTCTTGATGAAGAACCATAGTTCTTGAAGAAGAAGAGTCAAGAAATCCTTTCTTAGGATTTTTGAATTTGTTTTCTTGAAACCCTAGGTTATGATTTAAAATCCTATTAGAGATTCATGAATAGATGAAGAAGTTCGGGTTGGAAAGATTGAAATTCATGAAGAATAACTTATCTTGAAGAGGAATCTCGGAAGCTAATCCTAACTTGATGATTTTCTTGATGATTCTTGGGTGTTTATGTTTAAGAGAGAAGAGAGAGGGTTTTGATCATGAAAACTGACTTTTTATAGATTTTGGGGCTCATAAATAGACTCCCAAAGGTTTTAGGATAAAAATAACCTCAAATTATAAGGAGAAAAATGTCATTAACTCATCCAATTAGGGTCCGCAACGCGCTACGGGCGCGGACCTTCGGACAACTCTGCACCCCTTCACTAAAATGGCCATAACTTTCTACTCCGAACTCCGATTAATGCAAAATCAGATGCGTTGGAAAGATAATTTGAATATCTTTGATTTGATATATTATGGGTCATCCAAATCATGATACGTTAGGAGATATGGTCATTTGAATTTGACCCTTCTATCAACTCATACGAAAACTTAGTTGCTAGAAATTCTTTGAACTTGGATTGATGTAAAAGATCCCTTATGACTCTAAATCACATCTAATATACTTTAGATACTTAGGAATTGATCCTAGCACATATATACAACTTACAAGTCGTTGGTTTACCTAACTTTTATAAAATCATACATTAGAACTACAATTTCATATCAGCTCCAATTCTATTCTCATACTAAGAAATTGACTTTAACATCTATGCTCAATTAGGAATCCTCAATTAAAAGCATATATCATATAAAGGATGACTCAGTATTAGCTTAAAAAAATTTGGGGTGTTATACATTATTCAGAAAATGGTGCTCTAAAGTACCACAGGGACTATTTGCCAAGTTTTATGTTAGACATCACTTCTCAAGTTTTTCCCAAAAATATTTCGGGTCAAATGACACCTTAATTAAAACTTATAATTACAACTTAGAATTTAATTATAACTTGAATTTAGAACTTTGAACTTGAAATCTTGTTGAATTGTAATGTTTGTGAACTAATTAAGCTAATGAGAGTTTAAAAATCTTGAATTGTAGGATTTATTTGAACGTAGGTAGTGAACTATAGAAATTTTAACTTATACATGAATTTTCGAACTTAGATTTGAACTTTACAAATCTTGATGAATTGTAGTCTTTATGAACTAATGAAACTTAATTTTTATTTGAATATTTATATTTTTGTAGATGGATCATTGTTTGTGAATGTCTGATAGGTATTATGAAATTGACGATCATTTGATATATGAGTATATTAATGGTGTAAGAGATTTTATTAATCATACATTGACACTTGATATTTTTAAGAAAATAAATTAGTTAGGCATCCTTGTAGTGCATATAGGTACTTGAGATTTGTTAATCCATATACAGTTACTTTATTTGTATCGTAATGAATTTAAATCTAGATATTTCATATGAGTTTATCATGGAGAAATAGTTGGATTGAATGGTAATTTTATAATTCGATATCCATGGATGAATATAATGTGATTGCACTATATGATCAAATTAGGATTGAACATGATAGGGTTCCATATGATTGGATGCAACATGATACATTTCAATATGATAGAATTCGTGAAATGATCGATGTTGTTGTTGGAGCTTAAGGTGGGATGAAATCCAAATAATATTTTGAAGAAGCTTCCAATAAAGAAGCAAGTAACTTCTATTAACTATTAGAAGAGGCTAGTCGTTCTCTATATGAAAGGAGTTTGTATTCTATTTTATAGTTGCAATTAAATTTGTGAATATTAAATCAGATTGGAGTGTTTCTCATGTGGTTATGGACCCCAAAGTTGATCTTTTGAGCGAATCGATTAATTTGGAATTTAACATATCTAAGAACAATTACCAGATAAAAAAATTACTGTTGCAAGTTAGGTTTATCATATGATAAAATTCATTATTGTGTTAATGATTGCATATTTCTACAAGACTGATAGTGAATTAGAAAATTATAAATTTGATGGATATGCTTGTTATAAAAAGACTCATGATAGAAAGATAGTCCTAGTTAAGACAATGAATTATTTATCTATTATTCCTATATTAAAGTGATTGTACATTAATGAGGCTTATCCCACATTTGAGATGGCATCATGAATATAGAAAACCCTTGAATGTCTTATCTCGTTCAATTGATGAAGAAGCGTGGAAGCATTTTGATAATATATATCCTGATTTTGCTAGTGAACTAAGAGATGTTAAACTGAGATTGTGTGCAGATAGTTTCACATCATTCTCTAATTCTACCTCATCTTATTTTTACTAGTATGTATTTCTTATTCAGTATAATCTTTCTTCTGAAATTTGCATGACAAGTCTCTACATATTTTTAAGTTCTGTTATTCTGGATCTCCATAATCCAAAAAAGTTTGATTGATGCCTGTTTATTGTCACACTCTGAGAGGATACCCTATACGTGACCACCACTCATTGCTGGCTCTCAAACAAACCACTTGATCTCATTACATATTCTTTTAGCAGAAACATCTATAGAATCAAATAAATAATTATGTGTGTGGGCTCAAAGAGGTCAAAACTAATAGTCAAGTAACTCAATGAAACAACTCTATATCAATAAATATGATTTTTCAAACAGACTCCAAGTACATTAATTGACTATATCTATGAAGCCTCTCTAATAACTATGAAGGTGCTAGACAATCTCCACGCTACCTTAACTATGTGAAGAAAGTCATAATTGAAATATAGATAAATCTTCCAATCTCACCAAGCTTTGGGATTGCTTTGGAATCTTTAGTGAATCGTTTGTTGATAATCCTTGACACCCATATCTGCATCATGAAAAGATGCAACATTGAATGACGTCAGTACTAAAATGTCATTATGTAATATGCCTTAATAGAACAACATACATCAAAGATACTCAAGAAAGAACTAGCTCAACTCAACATTAATATGACCAGCAAGTTTAAAAACAGTATAACTAATGCTTTTATCAAATAGTCTCATCAATTTTTAATATGTCTATGCAACTCAGTAAAATAATATACTCTTACTCTTGGAGAGTTTCTCTAACTGACACCCATTACCTATGAAATAGCGATACTACAACAAGTTTGTTGCTGTTGCCGCAGTCCTCCAATACTTGCCAAGGTAGGGGACGCTCAACCTCTCTGAATCCAATAATAAAAGTCCTCTTTTCAATACTAAGGAGTCATCTGAATTAACAACACAATTATTCTATGTTGACTATGTAGTTTATGGGACTCGAGTTATCTCTAAATGAACTCTTCCCTGAATGGGTGCTCAATACAACTTTCCAATGTAACTGTGTGTGCGCGTATATATATGTGTCTATCTATCTATCTATCTATCTATCTATCTATCTATCTATCTATCTATATATATATATATATATTCTCTCACTTTTTATCTCACTTAGTCTCTTTTGACTTTAGCTCAACACATCAAGCTCAAACTCGTCTCAAACATCATCATCCGCTTCATCAATAAATATACTTGAAAATAATTTACATCGTCATCAAAACTCTTGCTGAAAACATCATCTAAGTTTATGCTCATAAAAACTCATTAAATATACATCATCTCAGTTTGAAACTAATACTTTATTTTATGCATGAAATTCATCAATCTCAACTCAAAATAGTGCATCAACTCGATCATCAAATAAGCATGGGAAGGCCATGATTATCAACTCAATCGAGGTTCATGAGAAAGTAACCACAGATAAGAATTCCAACAATAAAATAATGACAAGTTCAATGTATGACTATAGAGTATTCAATAAAACAAGAATTGACCCAATTGGAATTCATTACCTAATTCAATTGTTATATCCTAAAAATTACCAAAATATCCCTAGAAAAGGTTTCTTGCATGACGCACATCTCAAAATATTTTGATAAATTCAAGACTAAAATCACAATCAACGTAAAAAATTGAGTGAAACAGCGGTCCCGGTTAAATTTTAGGTCAATCGAATAAAAAAATAACTTTTTGAGGTGAAATTGTGAAATAGAAAAGTAGACGATAGCTGCGCGATGCGGAGGTATCCTGAAATGGGTCAATTTTTGTTTTTTCAATTTTGGCTTCCCAAATAGTTATCAAAATATTTCATAGAAAAAAGTAAACTAAAATGAACCTCCGACGTAATGCGAATTGGGTTTATCCTAGTTCAAATTTTGCTGTTTAAATGAAAGACATTTCAAACTTTTTTCCACCCTTCCTAAACTCAATCCACGATTAATATACGTCTTTTTTTACCTTAAAAGGATTTCTAAACATTCCTAAGTCCATGTTATGCATTTTAACTAAACAACCAGGGCTAAGGAGAGGAGAAAAGGCTAAGGATCAAGGAATTCAAGCAAACTTCTTGTGAATTAATTGTTCAGTCTTCATTTCAGGTATGTAAGACTAACTAAAATATGTAATAAGTTCTTTCATGTACCCCAAATAGTTGATTAATTGATTAATGGTTGATCGGAGTCTTCCATGAATAAATTTTCCTAAAGTTATTTTTTAAATCCTAACATATCATAACCCTGTATAATTGATAGCTTTCATGAACTAACCACTTGTAATCAATGATTTGAATCTTCTACTACATAAACCCTAGCTATATTTTGACTGTAACTGAATATCTATATCAATTGATTGAAACTGAATGCATGAATTGTGAAAGTCCTGAATGTGAATAGGATTGAGTATGAATGTAGCCTTAACAAAACTTGAACGCCCTTTTTGCATTTTCATAACTTGAATCCCAAATGATTGAATGGAACAAAATATTTATATAAATGCATGTCTAAACCACTCTTTTGAAAAATATGATGGGATAGATTGGTTAAAAGGTTTGATTGTGATAGACCTGATAAAAGTCCATAGAATACTTGTTGATTTGATAGATTGAACTGATTGATAGAGTCTTATAATCATTGAGTCTTAGGAGAAGTATACTGAATTGAGTAAAAGTAAGTAACTTGAATTCAATAACTATGTTGCCAAACCTACGCAAGAGTTAAAAACATAAATTGGATGAACTTCGTATTCTTACTAAAGTGGACTTGATTGATTGATTATGAATCCTTGATTGGTCGATTTATAAATTACCCTAGCAAAGTATTGGACGAACGTGGTAGTGACGTTATCTTGATGTACCTTACCGACTCACAGGTGATGGTTGTCAGATAAGAAAACTCCCAATAGGTCTTGATAGTACTCTAATAATTGAATGGGATTGTATATCATTGATCCTTGTCTAAATCGTATCTTTACTTTAGACTTATGATATTATGATTGAGTTCCTTATCTTCCTGATTTGATATTATCTGAGCTGATGTTATTCTACCTTAATGTATATTTCATTCTACCATATTACCTACTCATACATTCCAAATACTGATGTCCATTTGGGCTTGCATTTTTTCATGATGCAGAGAAGGTACTAGAGATCATCAACAGGCGCTTCGTTGAGGATCTTATCTATATTCATCTTATTGGTGAGTCTTCTCCTGCATTCAGAGGATATCATATTAGAGTCTTTGTGTTAGTATTTTATTTTGATTTGAGATAGTCATGAACCAATCATTGGTATTACATAGATAGTATTGATAGAGGTTGTATAAATTAGACAGTGATGGATTGTTTTGATGTATTTTATTTTTGACTAGTTCCCTTTCATACTGGTGTCATGATGTTGGATTTGAATTAATTGTTGATTTTAAAACCTTTATTCTATTTGATCATTGGTTCCCACTAGACTGTAGTCTAAATATCTAAACCAAGTCTTCCGCTATATGATTGACGATAAGATCATACCAAGTAGTTCGCTTGAAAATTAGTAATGGTTTTTGAGTGGCGATCATCTTTAGGGTGCCCTCCCGAGGCGTGACATCAATACTTATTCAAAATGGAAACTTATATGTGGGATGCATGGACGAATTCAATCCAAAGATATGATAGTCTTACATACTTAAAATTAAAACTTTGCTTGAACTTGGAAGACCTCGATAGAATGGCTTGAAACCAAGCTTTTCTCCTCTATGAATTGGTTCTGAAATTAGTCTAAGTGATTACGAGGTTATGGATACCATTAGGTTTATACATGGATCTTATTTTAATTCCAAAAATGTATATGGCTTAATTGGAAAAGGATCAAAAAACACATAAATAACCTTTAATAAAATAGATGGACTTACCTATGAAACCCCATCGACGAGTCATAGATTAATCTATGACTCGTAGATTGAAGGTCTCGTGATCTCCTGGAAAGTCTGGCCTGGGTCTACAATACCTCTTTTATGGATCGTAAACCCAATAACGAGTCATGAAAGGCTTCAATCCAATTGATAGGGGTCAAGATTCAGAAACTATGACTTTTAGGTCTTGAACTATGAAATCATGTTGATGGGTCGTATAGAGAATCACAGGTCATAGACCCTTCTCATGATTTGGACCAATCTTAGAAAAAATTTTGGGCTTAAAGTTATATGGACCCTTCTACGGGTTATAGAAGCTTTTACGGCTCGTAGGACCCTTCTAGATGGACACTGTCAATTTGTCTTGGGGTTTTTGTCACGATTCGGACCTAGGGTCTAGGAGTGACACGGCGAATGGAAACCCGAGAGTTCCCATACAAGACTCAAAGTACCAAAATTTACATCATCGGCTAGGAAGCGCATTCAAAATTAAACACATAGTTCTAAAGGATGAGAAAGTAGGACTCACACTATGGGGATATCTTAGGGAAATGTATTATCATGAATTCACACAGCATATAACACATAATACTAAAGGGCAGGTAAGTATGACTCACACTATGGAGGCAATTCGAGACTTAGGATCTTCCACATTTCCACATCAAACATACATATACATATCAAAATTCTCATAGTCAATCAATGATAGCCATAACCAATAGATCACCATGATCATAAGGTTCAAATACAACACATAACACATAGATTCCACGAGAGTCTACAAGATGTCCAACAATGTCTTTAGTCATAAGATAGGATGGGGACCAAGACGTATTCCGAGCTCACCTCAAAGTATAGATAACATAAACAAAAGCAACTTAAGGTAGAGGAATGGTGGTTTGTCCTTGGAAGGTAGGACTCACCATATCTAATATCATAAAATCCGATCTGGCCAACGAACGGTGGATGAAAGTAATCTCTGGTCCCTACATGGTGAGATCATGTAGGCAAAAGTATGCATCAGTATGTTTGAATGTACTAAGTATGAGGGGTGCAATGCATGTAACTTACCAAAACCTGCATACAATATTAGATGGCAAGGACACATAATATAGAAAGAGATATATAACAAAGAATATAGTATAACAAGATGTCATGAAGACAATGATGCTTATACATAGTGGGGATGTGACCTCAACCGACATGAATAAGACCAAACAAGTTATTACTTGGAATCTCGATGATTACCTCTCATCGGTAAAAGAGGTGGTTTACTTGCCAAGGGTAAACCATGCTTCAGCTTACAAGCCTCTCATTTCATATGAAGTAACCTTCTTTACGGGCCTCCCATTTCGGATAGGATTTTCATATCAAAGCATATCATATCATTTCTTCTCCTTACAGGCAACCCCATTTCGGAGGCATCTTTCCTTATAGGCCCCCCATATTTCGGAAAGGAACATATGCTAAGCACATAGTTTGATGATAGAGAGAGAACCCTCTATCCATTGATGCTAAGTCATTATCCCACAAGAATACCTATATATATACACACACACACACACACACACACATGCTTTTAAGAGACAATAGTCATTTTCAAAAAGGGAAAAAGGCTCAAATATGCCATCCGTTAAAAGTTTGGCTCAAATATGCCATTACTATCAAAGAAAAGGCTCATCCATGCCATTATTTTTAAACGATGGTTTTGCAAAATCACCTTTTACACATGTCATGTTTTAATTCGACTACGTCATTTTAAAAAAATTCTAAATAAAATTAAGAAAAAAATTCTCAAATTTTTGGATTTTTTTCTTAATTTTATTTAGAATTTGTTTCTAAATAAATTCTAAATAAAATTAAAAAAAGATTCTTAATTTTGTGATTTTTTCTTAATTTTATTTAGAATTTATTTTTTTTAAAATGATGTGGCTGGAATAAAATATGTCATGTGTAAAAGGTGGTTGCAAAACCACCGTTTAAAAATAATGGCATGGATGAGCCTTTTCCTTAACAACAATGACATATTTGAGCAAAACTTTTAACGATGACATAAATGAACCTTTTATTAAAGTTTAATGGCATATTTGGGCCTTTTTCCTTTCCAAAACTATTTCAATGCATTCTTAGTCTTAAAGGCCAAAACGTAATTTCATAGTCAATATACTCATGCGTAGGAATAGCCAATTCATATACAAAATGGTGCAAGCACCCAAAATGCTCAAAGAGCCATAATCAATAGACATATATGTGACCACATTCTTGTCATATCCAATATCTTATCAAAATCGTATCACAGAACATAATTGGACTTAACCCGTAATATAATTTCTCAAAATAGTCCAATATCATGAATGCAAATGCTACAAATGATATGAAAAAGGCATGGGTAATTAGGATTAGATCTAAAATCAACAATATATTGTGAAATTAAAGTAAATACACCATTAAATCCATATTTAAATCCAACATAAGATCACCCATGCATAGATAAGTCTTAAAGAGGACATGCAAACTTGCAATTCCATAAACCCAAAGTAAATCCTCATATAATAGTTTAAATCGCATTAAACTTATCAAATAAATATTATCCATGCTTAAATAGAATTTTAGGATTCATAATATTCATAAACTCGATTTAAAGTAAGTTAGAAATTCGTAAAATTACTTGAAAATAATTTCGGTCTCCTTGATTGGAAGGTAATCAAGGATCAAACCCACACATCTTCACTAAGATAAAGAGACCCCCAAAGAAATTTGAAGGAGACTTAAAACCCCAAGCTCAAATATTGACTGGAGGGTAAACAGTCCGTGTGGAATTACACAGTCCATTTAACTGCTCGTGAACCCACACTTCGACAAATTTTTCTGGAAATTTCGATCTTGGACCAACACTTAGAAATTTTTCGTACGAACCACCAAACGGACCAATAAACGGCCCGTGTGGAGCCACACGGTCCGTGTGTGCTCCCATCTCCCCAACCTTAGAAAAATTTAGCGAAGAATTTACGAGACGATGACCCCATACTTAGAATATTTTTCACTCTAGAGACTTCCCGGAAGGCAAACGGCCCGTCAAATACCACACTTACGATTTTCTCCATCCTTGAAGGTCATATGACTTGTACCACTGATCATACCCCAATACTTAGGCCAAAAATGGACTTTTCAGGCCCAAGGCCATTCCCATGGTTCGTTTAAAGCCCCATTGCCCGTTTACTAGCCCGTGTGGCAACACTGCACAGGAGGGTCTTATGAAAAGGAGCATAACTTCTTTATCCGAACTCTAAATGACGTGGAACCAAGTGCATTGAAAACCTAATTCAAATATAATTAATTTGATAGGTCATGGGCCACTCAGTTCATTTTGTCCTAAGAGATATGCCCATTTAAAGTTGACCCTTCTATCGGTACTTGGAAAAAACTTAGCCAATGAAATTCCTTTAAACTTGACCTGATGTGGGAGACCCATGATGGCATTAAAAAACATAAATAAGCTTGAATTGAAGACTTGAAAGTGAACTTAGATCAAGCTTGGAGGTTCCATAAGGTGTCACCTTGGCCCAAAACTTTTCGAAACCAAATCTCAAGCGTCACTAAAGCTATGCAAAAATCTGGGTCCTTACATCATCTCTCCCTTGGGAACATTCGTCCTCTAATGTGGAAAAATAAGGCTTGAAAGGCTTGAATTAGAACATGAAACTTCCAGTTACAAAGTACAATGCATAATTCATCATTTGGAAATCACCAAATCGTTAAAACTCATATCGAAATGTATTCAGATCATTTTAAAACATCATAAAATAAATCATTTTCTTGAAACATGTATGCATGTCATGACATGAGACTCAAGAGCGAAAGAATAAGGACCATTGAGAATAAGAAGAACTTAAAATCTTAGGCTTGAGTAGATTTGGAAGGATAGAGGTATGGCCACATCCTACTTGATTCCACTCCCCATGTAGCACTTTCAATATGTTGATCCTCATTGCGAAGCCTCTCCACTTGCCCATCCAAGATCTCAATCGGAACTTCCTCATAAGACAAGTTATCCTCGAAGTCAACTCCTTCCAAAGGAACAATAGCACTAGTATCACCAACTAACTTCCTCAACTTAGACCCATAGAAAATCGAATGAATAAACTCACACCCAGAGGCAAATCCAATCCATAGGCCATATTCCCACACTGCTCAACAATCTTATGAGGGCCTACATATTGGGAAACTTAACTTGCTTTCCTTTCCAAAATGCATTGCGCCCTTAATAAGTGATACCTTCACATCCACCCAATCATCAATACAAAACCCATAATCTCTCTTTCCAACATCTAAGTAAAACCCCTTGGATGACTTCAAACCATCCTCAACTTTTCTTAACTAATCCCACCCTCTCCATAGCCTCCAACACTAAACCCGGGCCTATAGAAATCATCTCATCTAACCCAAACCATCCCACCAAAGACCTATACTTTCTACCCCACAAAGCCCCAAATGGCGCTGGACCAATGCTAGCATAAACGCTATTGTTGTAAGCGAACTCAATAGGTAGTAGATGATCACTCCAATTAACCTTGAATTCTAACATACAAGACCTCGTTATGTCCTCCAAAGTTTGAATTGTGCTCTCGGCTTACCCAATAGATCGACGGTGTAAAATGGTGTTTAACTTTACCCTACTACTAAGCCCCTTTTTGAGATAATTTCCAAAAGTGAGAAGTAAGTCGGGTACTACAATCCAACATAATACAAGTAGGCATACAATCCAGTCAACCAACTCCAAATTACATAACTTGACATTGTTACCAACATTGAGATAGTCTCAACTTATAGGAAGTGAGCCGACTTAGTTATCCGGTCGACAATACCCCAAAATGAATCAAATTGCCTTCGGGCCATAGGTAAACCAACCACAAAATTCATGTTTACCTCTTCCCACTTTCAAGTAGAAATTTCAATATCTTGAGCCAAACCACTGTATCTTTGGTGTTCTACCTTCGTTTGTTGACAATTAGGGCTTTCGGATACAAAATTGACTACATCTTTCCTCATACCATGTGACCAATACATTTCTCTCAAACCTTGATACCTGTTAGTAGATCTCGGGTGATTAGAATAATGAGAGTTATAGGCTTTACTCATGACCATCTCCTTAAGACTATAAATGTCCGAAACATACAATCGATCTTGGTACCGAATTACACTACCTCCCTCTTGGGAGAAAACCTCTATCTCATTTGCGGCAACCAACCTCTTCAACACAACCAACGATGGATCTAGATCTTGCCTAGCTCTTACATCAAGAGCCACCAAGGATTCAACCCCATTTTGAACATGAATACCCCCATCATTAGAGTCGGCTAACCTAACACCCAATCTTTCCCAACGGTAAACACCTTTGGCCAACTCCTCCTATCCATCACCTAATAAGCCACACTTCCCATAGATAATCCACTAAGAGCACCAGTTACAATATTTGCCTTGCTGGGATGATATCATACATTCACGTCGTAGCTCCTTTAGGAGTTTTAACCTTCTCATTTGCCTCAAGTTAGGGTCCTTTTGAATGAACACATATTGTAAACTCTTGTGGTCGGTGAAAACATCCATATACACCCCATACAACCAGTGTCTCAAAATTTTGAAGGAAAACACCATTACCACTAACTCAAGATCATGAGTCATGTACTTATGTTCATGCACCTTCAATTGCCTTGATAGATAAGCCATCACCTCACCATATTGCATAAGTACACCACCTAACCCAATCCAAGAAGCATCACAAAACATCACCAACTCATCTAAGCTATCCGATAAAGTCAAAACAAGAGTCGATGTAAACCGATCTTTCAATGCCTGAAAACTCCTCTCATATCTATCCAACCATGCAAATTTGGCCTTCGTTTGAGTTAACTTGGTCAATGGAGATGTGATAGGTGAGAAACCTTTTATCATTACCAGCCAACCAAAGAAAACTTCGAATATTTGAAGAAGCAAGCTTGCTAAGCTATGCACATCCTTTACCAACTCCCGTCTAACATCATCTATAAGATCAACTACAACCTCCTCATTGTTTGGATTGCATTACGAGCCCAAAGTAACTCTCCCTATCAAGTAAGGAGGGATAGAGAAAGGAAATCTTAAGACACGTTACATGGCACGATAAGAATCATAAAAAAGTGAAACATTTCCTAAAACGCCTTGTAGCCTCCAACCCATAGATGTGGCGCACTTCACACCCATGAACAAGACTCTGCTTGACGCGACATGTTGGACTCCAAGGATAATTTATAAACCTAGTGCTCTAATACCATCTCTGTCATGACCCAGACCTAGGGTCTGGGAGTGACACAACGAATGGGAATCCGAGAGTCCCTAAACAAGCCTCAAAGTATCAAAATTTACATCATCGGTTCGGAAGTTCATTCAAAATTAAACACATAGTTCTAAGGGATGGGAAAGTAGGACTCAGGGTATAGGGATATTTTAGGGAAAAGGATTAGCATGAATTCACATAGCATATAATGATTAAGGGACGGGTAAGTATGACTCACTCTATGAGAGCAATTCGGGACTTAGGATCTTCCACATTTCCATATCAAACATACATATACATATCAAAATTCACATAGTCAATCCATGATATCCATAACCAAAAGATAACCATGATCATAAGGTTCAAATACAACACATAGTACATAGATCCGACGAGAGTCTACAAGATTTCCGACAATGCCTCTAGTCATAAGATAGGACGGAGGCCAAGACATGTTTCAGACTCACCCTCAAAGTATAGATAACATAAACAAAATCAACTTAAGGTAGAGGAATGGTGGCTTGTCTTGGAAGATAGGACTCACCATAACCAATGTCTCAAAATTTAATCTATCCATCGAACGGTGGATTAAAGTAATCTCCGGTCCCTACATGGTGAGATCATGCAAGAAAAAGTGCGTTCTTACGGTTGAATGTACTAAGTATGAGTGGTGCAATGCATGTGACTTACCAAAACCTGCATACAATATTAGATGGCAAAGGCACATAATATTGAAAGAGATATATAACAAAGAATAGTATAATAAGATGTCATGAAGACAATGATGCATGAAATGTAAATGATGCTTATATATAGTGGGCACGTGATCTCAATCGATATGAATAAGACCAAGCGAGCTATTACTTGAAATCCCGATGATTACCCCTCATCGGTAAAAAGGTGGTTTACTTGCCAAGGGTAAACCATGTTTCACCTTACAGTCCTCCCATTTCGTATGAAGCAACCTTCTTTACGGGCCTCCCATTTTGGATAGGATTTTCATATCAAAACATATCATATCATTTCTTCTTCTTATGGGCAACCCCATTTCGGAGGCATCTTTCCTTATGGGCCTCCCATTTTGGAAAGGAACCTATGCTAGATACATAGTTAGAGGATAAAGAAAGAATCCTTCATCCATTGGTGTTAAGTCATCATCCCACAATAATAAATATACGTATATAAATATAAATATACATACATACATACATATATATATATATACAGACACACGCACGCGCGCGCTTTCAAGAGACAATAATCATTTCCAAAACCATTTCAATGCATTCTTAGGCTTAAAGCCCAAAACATAATTTCGTAGTCAATATACTCATGCATAGGAATAGCCATTTATATAAAAAATAGTGCAAGCACCCAAAATACTCAAAGTGCCATAATCAATAGACATATATGTGACCACATTCTTGTCATATCCAATATTTTATCAAAATCGTATCACAGAACATAATTGGACTTAACCCGTAATATAATTTCTCAAAATAGTTCAATATCATGAATGCAAATACTATGAATGATATGAAGAAGGCATGATAATTAGGATTAGATCTAAAATCAACAATATATTGTGAAATTAAAGTAAATACACCATTAAATCCATATTTAAATCTAACATAAGATCACCCATGCATAGACAAGTCTTAAAGAGGACATGCATACTTATAATTCTATAAACCCAAAGTAAATCCTCATATAATAGTTTAAATCATATTAAAATCATCAAATAAACACTACCCGTGCATAAATAGAATTTTAGGATTCATAATATTCAAAACCCCGATTTAAAGTAAGCTAGAAATTCGTAAAATTACTTGAAAATAATTTGGGTCTCCTTGATTGGAAGGTAATTAAGGATCAAACCCACATATTTTCACTAAGATGAAGAAACCCCAAAGAAATTTGAAGGACACTTGAAACCTCAAGCTCAAATGTTGAAACTCAAGAGTTCTTTTGGTGGAAAGCCTTTGAGAGTGTTTTGAGAGATTTAAATTATGAGGAATAGGTTTGATATTTGAAATAGGTTTTAGGTCTTTAGATGATCTTAGAATAGCTTAGGAATTCCCAAAAGACCAATAGAAATAACTGAATTTACGAAAATGCCATTAATGAATCGGAGTAAAAATTTACCGAAAGTCACTTGACTGGAGGGTAAACGGCCCGTGTTGCATTATGCGGTCCGTTTACCTGCCCGTGAATCCACACTTAGGCAAATTTTTCTGAAAATTTCGATCTTGGACCAACACTTAGCAATTTTTCGCACGAATCACCAAACGGACCAATAAACGGCCCGTGTGGAACCACATGGTCCATGTGATGCTCTCGTCTCCCCAACCTTAGCAAAATTTCGTGAAAAATTTATGAGATGGTGAACCCATACTTAGAATATTTTTCATGCTGGAGACTTCACGGAAGACCAAACGACTCGTCAAACACCACATATACAATTTTCTCCATCCTTGAAGGTTATACGACTAGCACCACTGATCGATAGGCCAAATATGGATATAGGCCATTCCCAAGATTCATTTAAATCCCCACTTCCCATTTACTTGCCCGTGTGACAACACTGCACAGGAGGGTGTTACGAAACGGGCATAACTTTTTTATCCTAACTATAAATGAGGTAAAACCAAGTGCGTCGGAAAGCTAATTCAAAGGGATTTAATTTGATAGGTCGTGGGTCACCCAGTTCATTTTGTGCTAAGAGATATGCCCATTTAAAGTTTGTCTTTCTATCAGTACTTGTGAAAAACTTAGTCAATGATATTCCTTTGAACTTGACTTGATTTAGGATACGCATGATGGCCTTAAACAACATAAATAAGCTTGAATTGAAAGCTTGAAAGTGAACTTAGATCGAGTTTGGAGGTTCCATAAGGTGTTGCCTTGGCCCAAAACTTTCCGAAACTAAATCTCAAGCGTCACTAAAGCTATTCAAAAATCTGGGTCCTTGCAGTTTTACAAGTCCCCTCTCTATGATTCGTACATGTAAAGTCCGTATTTAGGCTAGTGGATCCCAAGTCATTAGCAGACCTAGAATTTATCTTCACGGATGTTAGACTTTCTAAGCTAGGATATTTTCTTTTAGGGAGGAGTTACAATATCTCCTCCATAGGATCATTCGTCTTTGAAGGATTATCAAACGAGGAGAGACCTTAAGGGCAAATATCAACAAGACATCAAATACTCAGAAATTTAAATAATTAAATCAAGATTAGACATCAAACTCAAAATTAGGAACATGAATAGTATCTTCAACATTGTTACTATTAAGCACTAAATATATGTGGATATTTGACCTTTATATCTGTAAGAACCCGTTAGTTCCTTTATTTTATTATTTAAGTTAGTGGTTATTTTTAATTATTAAAAGTTAGGTATTAGGTCTTAGGAATTGTTTAATCCAATTATTAAGTTAGGATATGTATTTGTTTAATTCTTAATGGTATATTTCCACTCAAATGTCCTCCCACATCTCCTATAAATAGCAGCATTTTGCTGCTTATTTAGAACATCAAACATACAAGGAGAACAATAAGTTTTCAATATCCCAGGGTCTTATCAATTGGAGGTGGTTTATTGCGGGGAGTTCCGATAATTTTATTGTAAGTTACTCCTAATTTCTAAATTTTTTTTATAATAAGATATTTTATATAAATGAGGTTATTTTTGTATA
>JAPFFP010013542.1:0-16971 GCA_026153255.1 Solanum medicagineum
ATAGTTGGAAATCCGGTTTAGTGTTTGTCTAGGTGCCCAATCGGCACTAATCACGATCCCTGGGTTGGGTCGTGACACATGCACTACCTCATTAGGGAACACAAACAATCATATCGCCACCAAAACCATCATAAGCCTATTAGTGTAGGGGATAAAAGATCTTATTCATGAGACTCGTAAACATAACCGGTGTACTAGTCGAACCAAAAGATACTACCCCAAATCCTATTGACCGGAACGGGACATTCAAGGTCTCATCTACCACCAACAACAATTCTAATTACAAAACAACTTAGGTTTAACACCTTCAGTTCTCAGAAGGTGATAAAATGTAACCCCTTAGAGACCAATTGTACCTTATGACAAGAAATGGACCTGCCTCCCTTGCTACCATTTGACAACCTCCCACTCAAGGACGGGCTCATTAGGGATTTGGGATCTAACTCTACAGGTCCTACCACCCCTGAAGGCACAACATGCATGCAACCATCACAATATTATGATCACATAAAAATCCACCACGCCAACTCCAACAAGCCACAAAGCAAGACCTAATGCAATACAAACCCAGATCAACACCTCTGAACTTTATAGCAGCAATATACTCAACAAAAACATAGATACCAAAGGTCCACACAACAACTTAGATATACAAGAAGCCCCCATTAGCAACCAAAAAGAATAGAGAAGTAATAGTGGCACTCCAGGCCATCAATACAAGCACATCAAAGCCAAAAGAAAATTTTAACATACCGGTAGCAATATCCGGTGCCTCATCCCCTTCTTGAGCCTCTTGATCAACATCACCACCTTTACTCTTGTATCAGCCATATGGGTAATCCAAAATTATGTTGCCTATCTCACCACTCCCAAAGCATACACCTGCGTTCCTCCAACACGGGCCACCATGGTCCATCCTACATGTAGGGCACTTGGGGTTAGTCGTCCCCCCATCACCTCCTTTACTCTTATTGCATTTACAAGTGCAATCCTTAACCCTATGACCCATCCCCCCACAACCACAACAAGTATTAGTACCTCTCAAGCTAGGGCCATCATGGCCTCTACCATATTTTGGGTACCTAGCATAACGTACCATACCACCACTATCTCTATACTTGGGACTTTGGAACTTACCCACATTTCGGGCCCTCTTGGCCTCACTACCTCCCCTCTTGCCACTAGAAGTCCCAGGAGCACTCACTTATTGGTCAAGGTGAGTTGCTAATTTTGCCTCCACTTTGGCCAATTTCCACAGAGCATTGCAAATCTCTGCATTTATCATAGCACCGTCCTGAGTAGCTTGAGACATATCCTGAAATGTAACGATTCTTACGCTAGGGGATCTAACTCTATCGTACGACATAGATAAAGAAGTGAAACATTTCCTAAAATGTCTCATAGCCTCCTATTCATAGTTGTGGTGCACAACACAACCATGAATAAGATTCTAATCGACGCGGTTTGTCGGACTCCGAGGATCTATCAACCTAGTGCTCTGATACCATCTTTCTCACGACCAAAGCCTAGGGCCTAACATGATCGGTGAATGGGAAACCCGAAGGAACCCCAAACATGCCTCTTATCATATCATTACACATCTTTAGTCACAGAACCAACGTAAAACACCACAACAAACACAAACAAGGTGAATTGGGGCTAAGGGAGAGAGATTAATATTCAGTAACATGTAAAAGTTTGGAAAACAAGGGTAAGGGACTAAGGAGAAAGCTTGCATAACATCATAATCAAGAGAGGAAAGAGTTAAGGCTCATAACATAGATGCATAGCACGTCCAGCAAGACCTCTACTACACAGATAGGAATAGGGGGCAAGACAAGGCAACCGGGCTCACCCTAGTGGTCAAAATAGAACATAAAGAAGAATGTCTCGATACATAATAGGAGAAATATAGACTAGGGTCCCCGAAGTCGAGGACTCACCAACTAGCTTGAGTAGCACCGAACTAGCCACGTGGATGAGAAGGATGATCGACTTGGACTTCAGTTCCTACATGATGATATCATGTAGGTAAGAGTATGTGTTAGTACATTTGAATGTACTATGTATGTAGGATGCAATGCAACAAGAGAATCATAATCAAAATGCATAACAATAAGCAATAAGCACAATATAATAATATGACATATATGATCAATGCATAAGTAAAACATGCTTAAGTAACTCATGCTCATATAGAATATCATATGTGTAGAAGAGACCAAGATAGATTTCCAAAGTACAAACCCCTGGGTTGGTTGGTGATGATGCCTCCCTATCACTTAGGTGGTAAAGTACAAGCCCTTCACTAGGTTGGTGATGATGCCACCCCATCACCTTGATGGAGAAGTACAAACCCTTCACTAGGTTGGTGATGATGTCACCCCATCACTCTAGTGTAGAAGTACAAACCTTTCACTAGGTTTAGAGTACAAAGCCCCATCTATGTTAGTGATGATGCCACCCCATCACCCCAGTGGAAAAGTACAAACCCTTCACTAGGTTGATGAGTACAAACCTCCATCTAGGTTAGTGATGATGTAACCCCATCATGGTGGAGTACTACAAACCCTTCACTAGGTTGATCAGTACAAACCCCCATCTAGGTTAGTGATGATGCCACCCCATCACCCCAGTGGATAAGTACAAACCCTTCACTAGGTTGATGAGTACAAACCCCCATCTATGTTACCGGGCTCTTAATCCCCTCCAGATTAGGCATGGTCTAATGCAACATCTTATATAGATTATATCATATACATAAGCTCTTTCATCATCATAACATCATACATATCATATCTCATGCTTTGGACTTTCAATTCCTTAAGAAACCATAACAGGACATTTTATCAAACACTTGGTGGGTGTGTAATAGAGGTATAAGACCATGCAATTTGGAGATGAAATCATACAAGAAGATCCATTGTAAAACCATCAATCAACACCTTGCAACACCCTCAAGCAATATACATTAAAACTTCTCATCAAATCTTACAATAGATTCAATATTTATAGTTCACAACATAATAAAATAGTCATAACTTTACATAGCTTTAACATAGTTCATAGACATGTTCATACTAGTAAACCCCAACTTTAAATCATGCTAATTAAGTAAAAAGCAGATTAGGGCACCATGGGTGGAAGGACCCAATGGATAAAACCAACATACCTTAGCTTTGGAGATGAGCTTGGTGAAAATTGGAGATGGAGAATTGAAGCTTGAAGAAGAGACTTGAAATCTAGAAGAGAGTTTGAGACTTGAATCTTGAGAGAATTATAAGACTAAGGATTTGAGTGAGTTTTGGGAAATGTCTTGCATTATATGAGGGTGAAATAGTGCTAAGTATAGGTGTTTTCTCGTGTGGGAAGACTTAGGCCCAAGATTGAAAAGTCTTGCACCAAAAATTAAAAATTGAGCAAAAAATACACTGGGGCATATCGTGTCCCAGACGCAGAGAAGCCACTAGAATACGTCACTTTAAATTTTGAAATATTGAATCGTTCGCTCTAAAATCGGGGTTAGACCCTTTTCCCTCTAATTTTGACCCCCTGAACACGAATATGAAGTCGGATTTCCAAAATAATGCATGGATTTTGAGATATATGGAAATTAAAATTTTGGGCATTCTTAAGGCACATTTTCGGGCACCTTTTGGGGTCGTTTCATTGATGGTTCCAAATCTTCTTTGATTGACGAAGTCAAGTAAAAACAAGACGTTGACCCCTCTTGTTAGAATTGATAGCGTTGGTGAAGGATAGTAAAGTGGAGGTTTTCTTCCAAGTGGGAGATGGTGTTCTTAGGTACCATGGTATGCTATGTGTGCCTAATGTGGATGACTTGAGGAATTCAATTTTGGAAGAGGCCCACAATTCATCCTACTCTATTCTTCCCAATTTTTACAAAGATGTATAGAGCCTTTAGGGAGGTATCTTGGTGAGGTTGAGGAAGTTTGGTTGAAAATATTGGATAGACAAGTAAAGAGGTTAAGGAACAAATATGTTGCATCAGTCCAAGTCCTTTAGAAGAATCAACAAGTCAAAGGTCCCACTTGGAAAGTCGAAACGGAAGTGAAGATGTGATACCCGTACCTTTTTCACTCTATTCAAGCCTCAGATAGCAAACTATGTTCTTTCCATGATTTCAAATCTTAAGTTTCATCCCTCATGTTATTTTTCCATGCAACCATGTTCATGGTAATAAGTGTATGGTGATTTTTGGCATTCATGTTGAGACTATTTGAAAATGATGTTTAAGTTCATTTATTGCAGTCATGTCAGGCTGAAAGCTTCATAATTAAATCTCTTATGCATGTTTCTTTGATATTCGGGGAAGAATATTCCCAAAGAGGAGATATTGAAACACCCCTCATGTACTTTGTAATGACCCAGAATCTCATTTTTCTTATATCTCAAAAACCTTGCTTGATTTTGAAAATTCGGCTTCATATTCTTGATCAGGGGGAAAAATTGAGTGGGAAATGGATTAAACGCGAATTTTAGAAGACCCATAGCAAATAATTTAACGATTTCTAGTGGGCATCCACGCCCCATGTGCAACATGGCCTAGGTACGGACTAGCTCAAATTTGTCCTCCGCATTTGGTATGCATTGCGGACTGGACACAGACCAGTACAATTTTTCCCCCAATTTTCTTGTTCCATCCAAGAGCATTTGGGTAATAACCCAATGCCCATTTAAATGTGAAAGACCCCTTTTCCTTAGCCATAAATAACCCTATGAACTTCAAAACCCTCTTAAAATTCTCTCCAAAATATCACCCAATATTCCATTCAATTTCAAGAAATTTCAAAGATCTACTTTGATTCAAGAATCCAACTCAAGCCCCAAGTCTTCCTCCAATTTTCTTCAAGAAACTTCGAAGTTTAGGTATGTGGGTTTGATTGTGTGAACCTTCCTTCCCACAAGTACAACCATTTCTCCTTTCTTACTACATGAAGCTTATGAATCTTTATGGTTATTTATGAACTCTTGAATATGGTATTACTACTATGCAATCTATTATGGTTTATTTTGTGCATTATCATGAATTAAAGTATTATTTATTTTTTTGGGTTTTTATTAACTCTTGTTTATGATGATATTAGTATGCATTGTACATATGTCCTCTATATGGGTTTTCTAAGAAATGATGTTTTATACCAAAATGTTGTTCGGGTTTGATATTAAGATGGATTTCATGCTCCCATGTCATGATTTTGAAACATGATGTATATTTTCATGGTGGGTAGATTAAGAATTATTTAAACTAATTATTTTCCCTATATATCTTGAAATACAATACTTTCTTAAAATATGGGAGTTTTAATACAATATTGCTGGGTTAATTTGAATGATTTTGAAATGAGTTGATCTTACTACTCTTGAAATACATGAGTTTAAGTACATGGACATATGCCCACCATGTATTTGATAAATTACATGACAAGGATTGACTCTTCTGCTCCGACACGGACTATTCCAAATGTTCCTAGAAATTCTTGCTTCCATTGGGCCATTTGTATCTATATGCATCAAGATCCTGATTCATGGATCTCTCGGTTCGAGAAATCAAAATAAGAGGCTTGAACCATTTCTTCTAACTCTTTTTCAAATTCGATAAATATTGGTTGATCGTACATTTCATTATAGTTCTATGATTCAGAGTATCCTTTCCTATTTGATCCCTTTGAATTCCATATTCGAAGTTGCGATTGGATCTATTCATTAAAAAGAATCGATTCAATACCTTTCTTATGTACCCATAGGTACTATATTGGATTTGAATCAGATTTCGAATCAATCTATATTGAGTGACTTCCTACACTATGTTGTGGCTAGCAAAACAACTATTTTTGATGAACGATACATGAGTTACAAGTCATGATTTCATGATGATTAAGGGCTTTTAAGCATGTATTAAATTCATGAAAAGTATCTACAATTTTACAAGTATCAAGTTGAGCCCTATTTAAAGATTTTAACCTCTTGTGAGCTATTCATGTCAAGGGAAGGGATCATGCATGATTATTATTTATTCTCATGTTCAAGTTAAGCTCATTAGAAGAGGTCAACCATATAATGAGCCACTCATCTCAAGCTATCATGACTCTTACAAGTTATTCATATTATGATTATAGTACATTATTTCAAGTTGTCATGACCCAAGCCTAGGACCTAGAAGTGACATGGCGAATGGGGAACCCGAAGGGACCCCAATCAAGACTCTTAACATATCATTACACATTGTAGCTCGCGGAAGCAATAAAACAACAATAAGCAATAGTAAAGAGGGAACACGGCGCTAAGGGACATCTTTCATATCATAAAACATCAAAAGAGTCAAAGAGAGTCAAACCTCATAGCATCATTACATACTTGTCCAACAACACCTCTAAACATAGAACTTGGCGGAGGCTAAGACAAGCAACCAGACTCACCCTTATAGTAGCAAATATCCAACATAAGGAGGTAACAAAAGAACAAAAGTATCATAGCTTGTGTCCCCGAACTTGAGGACTCACCAATGCTTATCTTCAAGATGTCAAACTAGCCACATGGAGGAGGATAGTCAAATAGAGCTCTGGTCCCTACATGGTAACATCATGTAGGCATAGAGTATGAGTTATACATTTGGATGTACTAAGCATGTAGGATTCAATCCAAGAAGAGATAAGCATCATAATAAAAATGCATAATTATACGCAATAGATAAACATGATAACAATATGATATGCATGATCAATTCTTGACATAAAACATGCTTATAAATTGTTCAAATTGCATAGAACATAGTACATACGTGTGGGGAGAGACTTCAACTGACATAAAATAAGACAAAGTGAGTTATAACGTGGAATACTGATGATTACCCCTCACCAGTAAAGAGGTGGTCTACTTGCCATGGTAAACCATACTTCAAACTTACGAGAATATGACCCAATTTCGTATGAAGTAACCTTCCTTATGGGAACATGACCCAATTCGAAAAGGATTTCATTAGGAACCCCTTACGGAAACACGACCCATTTTCGGGAAGAACCTCAAGAGAAAGTGTACTAAGTGGATCCACTAGTATTGCAAGGGTATAACATAGTCCTATGGTGGCACATAGTTCAAAAAGAGAAAGCAAACCCTCAATCCATCGGTGCTAAGCCTAATCCCACGGAATAATTGAAACAATCATAACTTTAATAGCTTATGCGAAACATAGAATCATGAAACGAGTAGCTCTTAAACATCCTTGACCTCTAATGGTGAGCCCAACTTCAACACATAAAAATAGATCATCATCAAACATTACACTTGCATTAACATAAAAAGGCTCACAAAGCAGTATAATCTTAGAAAAAGGGCTTAGCTTCATACTTGCATAATCATAGGTAATTTCATGAATTCATAACATACTTGATAGCCCAATTACATCATGAAGTCACTTGACTTGTAAAACATAAACATATCTTGAGGGTTCTTAACTTCACATTTCATCAAACACTTGGCCAACACATATGAGGACATGTTCAAATCATGCAAAATGCAAGAGTATACATCATGAAATAGTGAAATCAATGCATCTTAAAATCATGTAAATCATCCCAACAACATCATGGTAGAACTCCATCATGGGTAACTTGTAAATCATATCAAAACTTCACAATAGTTCACAGATTTCATAGCTTGAATCATGTATAGTCTTAATAGACAAAGATTAACTCATACTATAAGCTCAAAATAGGTATTCACGCATAAGCAACAATATTTGACGAATCTCTAACATATTTCATTCTCACATTTAATAATAATAGGTACCCATAAGAAATACAACTAGAAATCATGCAATTTTCATAAAAAGGAAGATTGGGCTTCATGGATGAAAGGAACCCATGAATGAAAACCACATACCTTAGACCTTGAATTTCTTGAAATTGAGTTGAGAAAGACTTGAAGCTTGGAGTGGGGTCTTGAAATCCACAACTGGTTCTTGAGATTCCTTGAATTCTTATTAGGGTTTGGTAGAGGCTTTTGGGAGAAGTTAAGAGTGTATTCCACTGGGAGTAGTGAATTTGATCTTTAGGAATTAGGTTTAGGTCTTTAGGAAGTTCTAAGATAGCATAGGAATCCCCAAGGGACTAATAGAAATAAATAAATTTACAAAATGCCATTAATGAAACGGAATTTGGCAAAAACCCATATATAGCCATGCACAGATGAGTTCTACGTAAATGGGCATAACCTCTTCATCCAAACTCTAAATAAGATGAAACCAAGTGTGTAGGAAAGCTAATTCAAAGAGCTTTAATTTGTTGTGAGCCACCCAGTTCTTTCTGTGCTAAGAGATATGCCCTTTTAAATTGACTCTTCTACTAGTACTTATACAAAATTAGCCAACAGAAATTCCTTTCAACTTAGTTTGATGTAGGGGAACCATGATGGTCTTTAACGACATGAATAATCTTGACTTAGATTGGAATGAGATCTTGAAGTTTGGATGAATTTCTTGAGATCTGGAATGAGTTTGGCACACTTGAATTTGGATGAAATATTTGGCTAAGTGTTAGAGAGTGTTTTGGGGAATGTCTTGAATGATATGAGATTGAAAATGACAAAGTATAGGTGTTTTTATGCATAGCAAGGCTTAGACCCAAGATTCCAAGGTCTTAGGCCGAATTAAAAAAAATTGGCACAATAATACACTAGTCTGCGCCCTGGCCGAGTCGCACCAGGGGTGCGGACTCTCACTGGAATTCGCCAACTTTGTAAATTCAAATATACCTATGGTTGCTCTATAATCAGAGTTAGACCCATTTCCCACTCAATTTTTCCCCCTGATCATGAATATGAAGTCGGATTTTCGATATCACGCATGTATTTTGAGATATATGAAAATTATGATTATGGGCATTTCCGAGGCACATTTTCGGGCACTTTTTAGGGTCGTTTCAATATCTCCCCCTTGGAAACATTTGTCCCGAATGTCAAAGAAATGTATATAAGAGAAGCAAGCAAGATGATTTCAACTCACATAACAATGCAACTATGCACTTAAACATCACTTCAAAATCTCAACATAAGTATCAAAATCACCATGAACTTGTCAATTTAAACATGAATGCATGAAAAAGACATAACGGCTGAAACTTAAGACTTCGAATCATAAAAATGACTTGATATTGTTGTAATAAGCTTGAATAGATGAAAGAGGTACGGATATTTCTTCTCTATGCCCACTCCGGCTCCCCGAATGACACTTTCGACTTGGCGATTCTTCCGAAGGGCATTAACGAGCACTACATTCTTTTTAATCAACTTTTCCACCCATCCATCCAACATCTCCACCAGGACCTTCTCTTAAGCCAACCATCCTCCACAACACCCAAAACCCCATAATGTTCTATAGCACTTGAGTCACCAACACATCGCCTCAACCTAGATGCATGCAGAACCAGTTGAGCCATATCCATATTCATAGGTAACTCCAATTCATATGTAATCTTACCAATCCTCCGTAACACTTTATAAGGACCCACAAACCAGCAACTCAATTTCCCTTCTTGCCAAACCGGACCACACCCTTCATGCGTCGGACTTCCAAGTGAATCCAATCATCAACACAAACACACACAGCCTACCTTCATACCTAACGACGCCATTACCCCCTTAGGAGAAACCTCCACTTTATCATCTCTCACCAAGGTCTTCAACTCTAACAAGGCGGGGTCAAGGTCTTGCTTTTCTTTCATCTCATCAACCAAGAAAGATCTAGAACCATTAGCCACCACTACACCACCATAGCCAACCTCTTCCAACCTAACTCCCAATCTAGCCAACCGACGAACCTCTCTAGTCACCTCTTGCCATCATAATCAACACATGCTAGGCTACCCATAAACACCCTACCTATAGCATCAATCACAACATTAGCCTTACCGGGGTGATAATGCCCACTCATATCATAATCCTTAAGGAGCTCTAACCACGTTCTTGTTACCCACAATTCACACTCGTCTTATATAGAAAACAACCTCTCATCCCCAAAGATTTGCAACACTACCCCCACATGATTCACTAGCTCTAAAGAAATTAATACTTCATCACTAGAGGCCACCACAACATGTCAAGGTAGGTTTAAAGACCCAATTCATGAGACTTATAGACATAACTGGTGCATAAGTCAACCAAACAACTTCGCCACGACTCAAGATGCTCACTCCTAGTATGAAAAGACATCTAGGGATATCACCTACCCTCATCCTCATTTTGGAACAAAACATGAACTGAAGATCAATCTTAAAGAAGTGACTAACCCATTGAAGTTGGTCAAATAGATCATAAATCCTTAGGAGAGGGTACTTATTCTTTATGGTGACCATAATAAGTTGCTGGTAGTTAATACACATTCTAAGTGAGCCATCTTTCCTCTACACAAACTACATCAGAAAGCTCACTAGGAAAAGCGTCAAGGAACTCATTTATCACAGGAAAAGCTCAATAGACATAACTTAGGTTCAACACCCCTAACTCTTACAAGATGATAAATGCCACCCTCAGGGATCAATGGTACCTCAAGTCAAAAAATGGGCTTACCTCACTACTACCACTCAAGAACGGGTTCGTTAGAGAATTGGAATCTAACTCTACGGGTCCTACAATCAATGGGAACACAATGTGCATGTAACCAATCCATCCCAAGAATGACCTCAAAATCTACCACATCTAATTCAACAAAATCACAAGGCAAGACCTAAATGCATCATGACCACGGAATAATTTCTATAGACCTTTCTAGTAACAATAGACTCACCAATGGGGTAGACACTAATAAGTTCACATAACAATTCGGAACACACATGAAGCCCACTAGCAACAAAAGGAATAATGAAAGAAATAGGAACACCCAAACTTTACCATGCATACACATCAAGGTCAAAGGAAACTTCAACATACCGGTAGCCACATCCACTCCTTGAGCCTCTTGATCAACATGCCACTTTTACCCTTGATGCATTTATGAGGACAATCTGTCCTCTTATGCCCCTCTTCACCACAACCAAAGCAAGCATTGTAGCCCCTCATACATGGGCCTCTATGAATCTTACCACACCTAGGGCACATAGCATTGGGCTTCACACCAATACCACCTTTAGGACTTGGAACTTTCCTTCAAAATGGGCCCTTTTGGCCCCTCTCTTCTCCCTCTTACCACTTGAAGTCTCGGGGGCATCACTTGTTGATTGAGTTGAGTTATCAACTTTGTCACCACTTTGGCCAATATCTATAGAGCATTGCGAACCTCCGCATTTAATAATCACCATCCTAAGTAGCTTGAGACATATGCTGAAATGCAATGATTAAAATAAGAAATAAGCCTTAGGGGACTTAACACTATTGTATGACATAGATCAAGAAGAAGAGAAATATTTCCTAAAATGACTCATAGCCTCTCATTCATAGTCATGGCGCACTTGACAACCATGAATAAGACTTTAATCGAGGCGGTATGTTGGACTCCAAGAACGATTAACAACCTAGCGCTTTGATACCAAGTTTATCATGACCCAAGCCTAGGGCCTAGACGTGACACGGCGAATGGAGAACCCGAGGGGACCCCAATCAAGCCTCTTAACATATCATTACACATCCTAACAATAAGAGATAGTGAAAAGGGAACATGGGGCTAAGGGAAATCTTTCATGTCATAAAACATCAAAAGATTCAAAGAGAGTCAAATCTCATAGCATCATTACATACTTGTATCGATCTCACCCTCATAGTAGCAAATATCCAATATAAAGAGATAACAAAAGAACAAGAGTAGCATAGCTTGTGTCCCCAAACTTGAGGACTCACCAAATCTTATCTTTAAGATGTCAAACTAGCCACGTGGAGGAGGATGGTCAAATGGAGCTCCGGTCCCTAATGGTAACATCATGTACGCATAGAATATGCGTTAGTAAGTTTGGCTTTACTAAGTATGTAGGATGCAATGCAAGAAGAGGTAGGCATCATAATCAATATGCACAATCATAAGCAATAGAATAACATGACAACAATATGACATGCATGATCAATGCTTGAAGTAAAACATGCTTATAAATCATTCGAATTGCATAAAACATAGTACATACATATGAGAAGAATCCTCAACTGACATAGAATAAGACCAAGTGAGCTACAACTCGGAATCCCAATGATTACCCCTCACCAGTAAAGAGGTGGTCTACTTGTCAAGATAAACTATACTTCAAACATATGGGAACATGACCCAATTTTATATGAAGTAACCTTGCTTGCGGGAACATGAACCAATTTCAAAAACAACTTCACCTTACAGGAACACTACCCAATTTCGGGAAGAACCTCAAGAGAAAGTGTACTAAGTGGATCCACTAGTATTGCAAGGGCATAACATAGTCCTATGGTGGCACATAGTTTAAGGAAAGCGAGCAAACCCTCCATCCATCGGTGCTAAGCCTAATCCCACGGAATAATTAAAATAATCATAACTTGAATAGCTTATGAGAAACATAGAATCATGACACGAGTAACTCTTAAACATCCTTGACCTCTAATGGTGAGCACAACTTCAAAACATAAGAATAGATCATCATCAAATATTACCCTTGTACTAACATAAAAACACTCATAAGAGGCATGATATTTGAAAAAGGGCTTAGCTTCATACTTGCGTAATCATAGGTTAATTTCATGAAATCATAACATACTTGATAGCCCATATTCATCATGAAGTCACTTGACTTGTAAAACATGCAAATATCTTGCGAGTTCTTAACTTCGCATTTCATCAAACACTTGGTGGACACATATAAGGACATGTTTAAATCATGGAAAATGCAAGAATATAGATCATAAAATTGTGAAATCAATGCATCTTAAAATCATGTAAATCGGTCCACCAACATCATGCTAAAACCCCATCATGGGTAACTTGTATATCATATCAAAACTTCACAATAATTCATAGATTTCATAGCTTGAATCATGTATAGTCTCAATAGACAAAGATTAACTTATACTGTAAGCTCAAAATAGATATTCATGCATAATCAACAATATTTGAAAAAACCACGACATATCTCATGTTCACATTTCATAATAATAGGTACCCCTAAGAAAGACAACTTGAAATAATGCAATTTTCATTAAAAGGAAGATTAGGCTTCATGGGTGAAAGGAACCCATGAATGAAATCCACATACCTTAGACCTTGAATTTCTTGAAATTGAGTTGAGAAAGACTTGAAGCTTGGAATGGGGTCTTGAAATACTCAACTTTTTCTTGAGTTTCCTTGAATTCTTATTGGGGTTTGGTAGAGGCTTTTGGTAGAATTTGATTGTGTATTACACTTGGGAGGAGCGAATTTGTTCTTTTGGAATAGGGTGTAGGACTTTAGGAAGTGTTACGATAGCATAGAAATCCCCAAAAGACCAATAGAAATAACTAAATTTACAAAATGTCATTAATGAAAGGGGATTTGGAAATAATCCATATATACCCTTGCACAGACGAGTTCTACGAAAACGAGCATAACCTCTTCATCCGACTCTAAGTACGTAAAACCAAGTGTGTTGGAAAATAATTAAAACAGCTTTAATTTGGTAGGTCGTGGGCCACCCAATTCTTTCTGTACTAAGAGATATGCCCCTATAAAGTCGATCCTCCTACTAGTACTTGTGTGAAACTTAGCCAACGGAAATTCGTTTGAACATGGCTTGATGTAGGGGCCCATGATGGTCTTTAATGATCTGAATAATCTTGACTTATATTTGAATTATAGCTTGAAGCTTGAATGAATTTCTTGAGATCCTGAATGAGTTTGGGACACTTGAATTTTGATGAAATATTTGGCTAATTGTTAGAGAGGATTTTAGGGAATGTCTTGAATGATATGGGATTGAAAATGACTAAGTATAGATTTTTTTTATGCATAGGAAGGCTTAGGCCCAAGACCCCAAGGCCTTAGGCTGAATTAAATAAAATGGTACAAGTATGCACTAGTCCGCGCCTTAGCCGCGTCGCGCCAGGGGGCGGATCCTCACTTGAATTTGCCAACTTTGAAAATTTGAATTTTGCTACGGTTGCTCTAAAATTAGGGTTAGGCCCATTCTCCACACAATCTTACCCCCTGATCACGAATATGAAGTTAGATTTTCAATATCAAGCACGAATTTTGAGATATATGAAAATTATGATTATGGGCATTTTCGAGGCATATTATTGGGCAATTTTTGGGTCACTTCACAAGTATTCCGTTCGATTAGACATAGCATCGATTGAGGCATAAGATTGGGGCTTGACACAAGGGGCCCTTATATAAGGTTTTTAGTCTCTAAACTATGTACCACCATAGGATTATATATTTTACCCTTGCTATACTAGTGGATCCATCTAGTTCTTGCTATCATGTATGGTTTGCCTTGGCAAGTATACCACACTTCGTCGGGGTGTGTCATGCCCGGTCACCTGTACCGAGGGGGGTGTAATGCCTTGGATTCCAAGTTGTAGCTGCTTGGTGTATGTCAGTTAAGGTCTCTTCCCACATGTGTATGATATATTATGCAAGTTAAATGTTTTACATGCATGTTTTATTACAAACATTAATCGTTCATACCATATTGAGATTATATCCATTGCCTATATGTATGTATTTTGAATATTATGGCTTATCTCTTTGTTGTATTGCACTCCACATACTTAGTACATTCCAAGTATTGACGCACACTCTATACCTACATGATATCACCATGTAGGAACTGGAGCTCCTATTGATCATCCTCCTCCATGTGTTTAGTTTCGTTCATTTGAAGAAAGGTTTTGGTGAGTCCTCAAATCCAAGGACAATATCTACTTTTTATTCATATTATGTTAATAGTTGCTTATTATGTTTAGATGCTTATAATTTTGAGGGTGAGTGCGGGAAGTTTCTTAGCCCCCGCTCCATTCTATGTATAGGTGTCGTTGGATATTATATTATAGTTGTCTATGCTTTTGAACTTGACTCTTCTTATGACACTATTATTATGAAAAACTTCCCTTAGTGCCGCTTCTTCTTTTAATTATATCACTTGATGTTTATTTTGCTTCCACGACCAAGGATATTTGAATGATATGCTAAGAGGCTTGTTTGGGGTTCCTTCAGGTTCCCCATTCATCGTGTCATGTCTATGCCCTAGGCTTAGGTCGTGACAATCCTCCTTCACGTGGCTAGTTTATTTACTTGAAGAAGCTATTGGTGAGTCATCCACTTTGGGGACAATACCCACTTTCCTTTCATGCTATGTTCAGTCTTGTATAATTTCTTTTGGTTGCATATCATTTGAGGGTAAGCCCGGGGAGTGTCTTGGCCCTCGCTCTATTTGTATGTAGAGGTGCTGTTGGATATGATTGTTTATGTTTGAGCTTGACTCCTATTATGACTATGATTCATGAAAGACTTCCCTTAGCCCTGCTTACCTTTTTATAATTGACTCATGTTATTGTCTTATTTTGTTTCCGCAACCAAGAATGTGTATATAATATGCTCAGAGGCTTGTTTAGGTTATCTTCAGACTTCTCATTTACCGTGTCACATGTAGACCCTAGGTTTTGATCGTGACACAATGATTACGTGAAGTCAGAATTGAATTCGGGTGATTCACTGACTAACCTTGTGGGAAGAAAATTAATTCTTCAAACCTCAAAAGAGATGGATCTAAGGCCAATATGGTTGTTAATAAAGATGGTAACCCAATCAATCTGATTGGAGATCCCATGAAGTAGGTTCATATGGGTAATAACAAGTTGATATTGACACTACACACTAGCTAAGAGTGCTTGAACTGCTACTAATTATGAGGGATGAGTAACTAACTCTTAATGAATTCATAGTCTCTAAGGATGATGTATTTAGAGCAGTATACAATTGATGAATTCACCTATAAGAGAAGTGGAGTGAGGCCGCTCCTATGAAACTTTGGCCTAGTCTCTAGAGCTCTCATGAATAACCAGGCATGTGCATGGCCTATTGGCACAAAATTGTATTGAACAACAAAATATAAGAATCAAAATGTGGTTGGTAGAATCTCTGACTTACAATAAAGAATTTTTAGTTCATAGAAATTTTATATTTCACCAATAATTTTGTAAGTTAAATTTTATCGATCTAAGTTTGGTTCATAGTCCAAAAGACACCAAATCTACATCATTTTGGTCATGCAAAATTAAGCAAGTCTTGTTATTATTCATAAAATATTTTTAAAATATACGGGGGATTGTTGGATATTTTAAAAAAAAATTAACTATTTCCTAAATGACATTACTTAGTCATAAAATGTGTCATTAATGACTACATAAAAATATTTGTGAACACAAATATTATATGATAAATGTTCACTCTTTACATGACAAATGAAAAGTCAAATGCTTGAAAATTTTAAGGCCAAATACTTGGCCATTTGCATGGCACTTTTAAGGTCATATGCATGGCAATTTCATGGCCATTTGCATGATACTTTTATAGCCATATGGATGGAAAAAAATAAGACCATACATCATACTCAATCACCAAGTTTCAATAACTATATATATGTGTCTTCATTCTTGAAACAAAGTATGAAAAGTGTAGAACAAGAGTAAGAGTAAGAATAAGTAAAAAGAATAGAAAGTTACTACCCTTTCTTATTATATATTTTCTTGTGATTTTTAACTTACTATTATAAACCCCATTTTTGGTTTGCCTAATTTTGTAGTAATTATATTTTATTGATTCATGTATCCTCTACATATTTAAAGAAAGCTTGTTTAATCTTGGGGATATATTTCACGCTGCTGAAATAGTTTCTTAGGATAGTGCCTAGCACGACTCAAGTATATTTTTACTTATATATATATATACTATTTAAAAATATTATTATAGTAATATTTATCTAAATTCATTGAATCTAGACTTATTAATTTTCTCTCATATTTCATCTT
>JAPFFP010013553.1:0-16969 GCA_026153255.1 Solanum medicagineum
CAATCTTTTCCAGTGTCAAGTAATGAAAGTGCGAAAATTCATAACTAACGGAGTATATTGGATTTGACTCCGATCAATTACAATTTCGCTCAATTGCCTCAAGCGCATATTGGATGGGTGACACATGTTTTTTTTTATGAGTGACACTTATCCATTTTTAAAATTTTTTAAGATTCAAATAAATTGACTTACAACATTCTAACCATAGTTTGTCCTAGAAAATTCCTCTCGAGAATAATCTCAACTTCCAAAACTTTAGGAACATGTTAATATCATTATTATCAAATCTAATTTTCTGCATTTAGCTATAAAATTTTCTTAATGAGATGAGATCATGTATGTTAATAATAATTAATATATTTTTTTCACCTAGTAATCATAAAAATAATATCATCTCCCAATTTTTTTGCAACTTATCTTTGTGTAACAACTCGACATAGGGGTCTAGTCGTCATACAGCAAATGTGATGTTCGAGGGCACCTCACTCAAGCCATCTTAAGCATTCATAGGCATTTAGTGAAAACAATTTACGAAAAACTAAGAGAAATGAGCTATGGACCATTTTATCAATGAAGCAACATTAAAAAGCTGTGGAAATGACTAACATTCATTTTGTCCATAAGCATACCAACTACATGATCGTCAGAAGGGACCAGTAATGGCCAATTTCCATCAAACAGACATAAATCCATAATAGTGCAACATAGAAAGTAACTAACGCATCAACAAAGTGCTATAAATACATGGTCTCAAAATAAAACTAAGATACATGATAGAATGAAAAGTGGAAGAGCCCCGATCAAAGGGCTGACCACAAATAATAAAGCAAATATTGAATGCTGAGTATTAGCCATGAGCCGGTGGAGGAGTGTCTGTCCATACATTATTAGATCATGCAGGCAAAATATGTGTTAGTTCGTTGGAATGTACCAAGTATGTGAGATGCAATGCATGTATGAAATTGTAATGCCATCATCCATAAACATAACATATAAGTACATATAAAGTGAAAGATACATAAAAAGAGCTTAAGCATGCACAAGGAATATGACTAAATATGAATAAGAGACTATGCATGAGAAATAACACGTAAGGAAAACATATCATGGAATCATAACTTGTGGGAGTAGAGCTTAACCGACATTTAAGACCATGTGAGCTACTACATGGAATCCAACATAACCCCCTACGTCAGCACAGGATGACCACTTGCCAAGTGGAACTCTGTCAACTTTGCATGCATCAAATTAACAAAAATGGCCTATGTGGAACTAGCCTAACCTACAAGGGCTCTTATAGTGGCACATAGTTAGGGTTATTGAGATTTAATTTTAACAGGTCATGCCTCAACTGACGGGAGGGAACCTAACCTCAAGACCACTCAGTGCTAAGTCATCCCATGGAATAAATACAACTTAGAATCAGAAGTAAATGATAGGAGTAGCTCGAATATTAAGAACCACCAAGTGAGAATTGTCCTTTCATTTTGGGGACCTTTCTAAATCCTATTTTAGGGTAATTGTCATCATGCTTGTATGTTTGACAAATCATTACTTAAAACTTAACTTTAATGCCCTAATCATCATCATATATCATAAAGCTTTACTTGAAAATTAGGTGGGCCAGACTTTTTAAATGGAACAATCATAAATCGCATAAGTCATAAGGAAATTTTTCTTTTTAAGTGAAACGCCCCTCATGTGCTTTGAAATGCCCCATAGTCATAATTTTCATATATATATATATAATCCATGCGTGGTTTAGAAAATTCGACTTCATATTCTCGATCAGGGGGCAAAATTGAGTGGGAAATGGGTATAACCCAGATTTTAGAAGACCCGCAGCGAAAAATAATTTTTGGTAATTTTACGATTTCCAGTGGCTGTCCGCGCCCAGGGCGCAATGTACCTGGTGCGCACCACCGTATATTTTGAAGTCTGCGCCTGGTCCACGATACGCCAAGAGCGCGGACCAGTGTAATATTTTCCTTGATTTTCTTATTTCGCCCACGGGCTTTGGGTCATAGCTCCATGCCCACTTAAACGTGATTTACCCATACTTAGCTATTTTTCAACTCTATAGCTCACAAAACCCTCTCTAAGACTCTATCAATTCTCTCATTCAAATCTAAGTATTTCAAGCTCAATTTTTGGATTCAAGGACTTATTTCAAGCTCTAAATCTACTTCAAGTTCACCTCAAGGAATTCAAGGCTTAAGGTATATGGGTCTTCATCCATGGTTCCTTTCACCCATGGAGCCCAACCTTCTCTTTTCATGAAAAGTACATAATTTCAAGTTGTATTATCTATGGGTATATCTTATTATGAATTATGAGCATAAATATGTTGGGGTTTTATCAAGTATTGATTTATTACACATGAATGTCTGTTTCAAGCTTACTCCATGAATTGACTTTGTCTATTGAGACTATGCATTTTTTGAGCTAGGTAACTATGCACTATTATAAGCTTTTGCAATGAATTTCAAGATACCCTATATGAGGGCTACCATATTGTTGGGTTGATTTGCATTGGGTTTACTCATATTATTTCACTCTTGTATTGCATAATTTTGAACAAGTTTCATTAACCCACCATGTGCTTGATAAAATGACATAACAAGAATTCTCAAGTTATAGATGATCTATTACATGATTTACAAGTTAAGTAGTCATACGATGATTAAGGGTTTCAATCATGTATTAAATTGATGAAAAATATCTATGATGTTGCAAGTATCAAGTTTAGCCCTATTTCAAGATTTTACCTCTTGTGAGCCATTCATGTTAAAGCAAGGGTTCATGTATGATTATGATTTACTCTTATGTTCAAGTTAGGCTCACTAGTAGAGGTCAAGCATGTTTAAGAGCTACTCATGTCATGTTTCATGTTTCTCACAAGTTATTAAACTTTGATTATTTCGAGTATTCCGTGGGATTAGACTTAGCATTGACTGAGGCTTAAGATGGGGGCTCGACTCAAGGGGTCTTTGTTAAAGTCTGTAGTCACTAAACTATGTGCCACCATAGGCTTATGATTATTACCCTTCCTATACTAGTGGATCTATCTACTATACCACACCTTGACAAGAGGGTGACATGCCTCGGATTATTCATTGTATGGTTACCATGGCAAGTAGACCATACCTTGTCGAGGGGGTGACATGCCTCGATTACCTTGTCGAGGGGGTGACATGCCTCGATCACCTTGCCAAGGGGGTGACATGTCTTGGATTCCAAGTAGTAGCTCGCTTGGACTATGTTGGTGAAGGTCTCTTACCAACATGTATTATGTATTATGTATTATGCAAAGTTGAATGATTTAGAAGCATGTTTCATTACAAACATTGATCATATATGCCATGTGGAGATTATATATCTATTGCTATGATTCTGCATTTTGAATATATTAACTTATGTCTTTGTTGCATTACAAACCGCATACTTATTACAATCAAACGTACAAGCGCATGCTCTATGCCTACATAATATCACCATGTAGGAATCAGAACCCCTTTTGATCCTCCTCCTCCACGTGGCTAGTTAGGTTCAAGGAAAAAGCTTTGGTGAGTCCTCATTTTCGAGGACAATATCTACTTATTTCATGCTATGTTGAGACTCCTTCTTATGTTAAATACTTATTATTGTGAGGGTAAGCCCGGGAAGTGTCATGGCCCCCGCTCCATTTAAAATTAGAGGTGTTGTTGGATACTATGATATATTTATGCTATGAGTTTGACTCTTCTATGCTTTTATGATTATCAAAGACTTCCTTAGTCCCATTTCCCTCTTTGTTTTTATCACTTGTTGATGCTTATTTTGCTTCTGCGACCAAGGATGTGTGAATCATATGGTAAGAGGCTCGTTTGGGGTCCCTTTGGGTTCCCATTTTCCATGTCACATTTAGGCCCTAGGCTTAGGTCGTGACAAGCTTGATATCAGAGCACTAGGTGGTTAATGGTCCTCAAAAATCTAAGATACCACGTCGATTAAAGTCGTATTCATGGTTGTGAAACGTGCCAGAACTATGAATGAGAGACTATGAGATGTTTTAGAAAATGTTTCACTTCTTCAGGGTCTATATCATGCTTTAGACATAAATATAACACTTTCCCCTAACTGTCTTGTTTCTTCTAGATCATGCCAATACCAAGAGGAAGACTAAGGAGAGCTCGTACACCTGAGGAGCAACCGGCCCCTCCCGCTCTTTAAGCTTCTCAAGATAGAGGGGTGTCCCAAGAAGAGTTCCGGGATGCCATCACAATGTCGGCCTGTGCTATGACCAACCACATTAACCAGGGCACCCAAGCTCCTTATGCTCCTACTCCGGCCTCAAGGGCAAGAGATTTCACAAGAATGAATCCATCCGAGTTTCATGCGTCCAAGACGGATAAGGATCCCAAAGAGTTCATCGATATGGTGCATAAGGTGCAATCTATCATGGGGCTCAATTCAGATTAGAAAGCGGAGTTAGTGGCCTACAAACTCAAAGGTGTGGCCCAAATTTGGTTTACCCAATGGAAATTAGAAAGGAGAGATGATGATGCTATTCCTTGGGAGGAGTTCAAAGCCGCATTCCTCAACTAGTTCTTTCCTATCACGCTAAGAGAGGCTGACATGATGGAGTTTATGAACCTCAAGCAAGGTTCCATGAGTCTGAGGGAGTATGCCCTCAAGTTTAACAAGCTTTCCAAGTATGCTCTACTTTTGGTGGCCGACCCCAGAGCTAGAATGAACAAATTTGTTTCGGGGGTATCCAAATTGGTTAATGAAGAGTGTCGTACTACCATGCTAGTGAATGATATGGATTTGTCTCAGCTCATGACATATGCCAAATAACTAAAGGGGGAAAAACTTAGAAAGAGAACAACTGGTGAGTCTAAGGGGGCTTGATTTGAATGTGGTTTCCAAGGTTCTAAGGGTGGCCGATTTCCTCAAGGCCATAAGTTCCAAGGCCAAGGGTCTTCCAAATTCTCCTAACAAGAGAATTGTTAATGATAACCCAAGATTCTAAGGTGGTAATAGCGGGGTGTCTAATCCTAAGTGCCAAAGATGTGATAGAAACCATGGTTGCCCATGTTTGAGAAACTTTATTGCTTGCTATGGTTGTGGTGAAGTGGGTCACAAGGTTGTTGATTGTCCTCATGCTCAAAACAAAGGTAGAGATAATCTCCTCAAGAAGAAGGTGTTAACGCAGGTCCAAGGGCAAAGGGAGGCCAACAAGGGGGTGCTACAAGGCAAAATAGGTTCTACGCTCTCCAAGGAAGGCAAGGGGTGGATGAGGTGCCCCATGTCATCACTGGTATGTTAAAGGTTTTTGATTATGATGTGTATGCTTTGATAGATCCGGGTGCCACTCTTTCTTTCATTACTCTTTTTGTTGCCAAAAAGCTTCATTTGTGTCCCGAATTATTATGTGAACCTTATGAAGTGTCTACCCCCGTTGGTGAGTCCATTGTTGCTAAAAAAGTCTATCGAGACCGTCCCATGCTCATATTATATAAAGTCTTGCCTTGTCATTTTGTTGAATTAGATATGGTGGATTTTGACATCATTCTTAAGATGGATTGGTTACATGCATATCATGTTTCCATTGATTATAAAACTCGTAAGGTTAAATTTCAATTCCCTAATGAGCCCGTCTGAAACGCCCTAAAAAAATGTGCTTCATAATTTTCATATATGTCAAAATTCGTGCGTGATATCAAAAGTCGACTTTCATATCTCGATCAGGGTGCAAAATTGAGTGGAAAATGGGTATAATCCCAATTTTAGAGGACCCGGAGCGCAAAATAAGTTTCACAAATTTTTTTTATCCAGTGTGCATACGCGACTAGAATGCGATGCGGACTAGGCACAGATCAGTGTAATTTTGTCCTTCGCGATGGGACAGTGTTACGGACCAAACGCGAACTAGTGTAAGCTTTTCTTGGTTTTTCATTTCGGTCCAAGGACCTTAGGTCATAGCCCCATGCTCACTTATGCGTAAAAACACTTAGACATTTTTCAACTGTATCACTCAAGACCCTCTCAAAACCCTCTTCAATTGTTCCAAGCTTACGGATCTCAAGAACTCCATTCAAGCTTCATATCTCCTTCAAGTCTACATCAAGAAAACCCAAGTTTAAGGTATGTGGGTTTCATCCATTGGGTGCTTTCACCCATGGAGCCCAATCTCCCTTTTTATGAAAATTGCATGTTTTCAAGTTGTATCATCTGTGGGTATCACTTATTATGGATTTTGATTATAAAATATGTTGGGGTTTTATGAAATGCTGGTTGATTATGCATGTCTATCTATTTCAAGCCTCTACTATGAAGTGGTTTTGTCTATTGAGACTATGCATGTTATGGCTATGAAACTATGATCTGCTATGCGATTTGGTGATGGATTACAAGGTATCTTACATGAGGGTTTTACTATATGTTGGTGGGTTGATTTACAATGGGTTTTCTCATATTATTTCACTCTTGAATTGCGTGATTTTGAACTAGTATTACATACCCACCAAGTGTTTGATAAATGTCTTGACAAGGATTCTCAAGTTATTGATGAACTACTATATGGTTTTAAAGTCATGTGACTTTATGATGATTAAGGGATTGTTTGTATGTACTGAATTCATGAAAAGTATCTATAATGTTGCAATTGGCCACACCTTGTTCGGGGGTGACATGCCCAATCACCTTGTTAAGGGGGTGACATCCCTCAACCACCTTGTTGGGGGGGGGGGGTGACATGGCCATACTACCATGTTGAGGGGTAGATACCTCAACCACCTTGTTGGGGGGGGGGCATGCCTATACTACCATGTTAAGGGGGAGATACCTCAATCACCTTGTTTGGGGATGACATGCCCATATCACCATGTTGAGGGGTGGATACCTCAATCACCTTCCAAGGGGGTGACATTCTTTGGATTCCAAGTAATAGTTGCTTGGTCTATGATTATGGTCTATTCTCACACATGTATTATGTTCTATACAAGTGACATAATTTACAAGCATGTTTTACTTGAAGCATTGATCATGCACGGTATATTGGTATTATATTTATCCATCCATTGCTTATGATTATGCATTTTGACTATATTGACTTATGTCTTATTGCATTGCATCCTACATACTTAGTACATTCAAACATACTGACGCATTCTCTATGCCTACATGATGTTACTATGTAGGAAGCGGAGCACCTCTTGATCATCCTCCACATGGCTAGTTTTGGCATTTCAGAAGATAACCTTTGGTGACTCCTCAAGTCCAGGGAAACTAGCTATGCTACTCTTACTATTTGTTAACTTTTTATGTTGAACACTTGATACTATAAAGACGAGCTCGGAAAGTGTCTTGGCCCCCGCTCCAATCTATGTTAGAGGTGTTGTTGGAACAATTGATATACTTATGCTATGAGCTTGAATCTAGAGTATTTTATGATTATCAAAGGCTTCCCTTAGTCCCTTTTCCCTTATTTATATCTCTTGTTGTTGTTATTTTTCTTCCTCAACCAAGGATGTGTGATTGATATGCTAAGATGCTTGTTTGGGGTTCCTTTTGATTCCTCATTTGCCGTGTCATGTCTAGGCCCTAGGCTTGGTCCGTGACACCATCTTTGAGTGGGAAAGTCATAATTTGGTGGTCAAGGATAGATTCATTTCTTGTCTTAAAGCCCAAAAGTTGATTTCTAAGGGTTGCCTTTATCATCTAGTGAGGGTTAGGGATGTTGAGTCTAAGGTCCTTCCAATTGAGTCAGTTCCGGTGGTCAATGAGTTTCTTGATGTATTCCCCGATAAGCTTTTCGATGTTCCTTTTGAAAGGGAAATAGACTTTGGTATAGACTTCCTTCAAAATATACAACTCATTTTCAGACCCCCTTACCGTATGGCCCCGGTGGAGTTGAAGGAGTTGAAGGATCAATTGAGGGATTTGCTGAAGAGGGGTTTCATAAGACCTAGCAAGTCACCTTGTGGTGCAGCGGTGCTATTTGTAAAGAAAAAGGATGGTTCCCTTAGAATGTGCATTGACTACCGACAACTAAATAGGGTTAACATAAAGACAAAGTACCCTCTACAAAGGATTGTTGACCTTTTTGATCAACTACAAGGGGCTAGTCACTTTTCTAAGATTGATCTTTGGTCCAGATACCACCAGGTAAAGGTGAGGGAGTGTGCTATTCCCAAGACGGCTCTTCGGACTAGGTATGAACACTTTGAATTTGTGGTAATGTCTTTTGGCTTAACTACTGCACCGACTATATTTATGGATCTCATGAATAGGGTCTTTAAACCATTCCTTGATATGCTTGTGGTGGTCTTTATTGATGATATATTGATTTATTCCTGGAGTGAGGAAGAACATGTGAATTACTTGAGGATGGTGTTGCAAATCTTGAGGGATGAGAGGTTGTTTACTAAATATTAAAAGTGTGAATTTTGGTTGAAAGAGGTTACTTTACTAGGCATGTGGTGTCAGGTGATGGTATTAAGGTAGATCCTAAGAAGACGGAGGTGATAGAAAATTGGCCTAGACCCTTGACTCCGTCGAATATTAGGAGTTTCTTAGGTTTGGTGGGTTACTACCAGATGTTTGTGAATGGGTTCTCTTCTATTGCTTCCCCTATGACTAAGTTGACCCAAAAGAAGGCAAAATTCATGTGGACCGATGAATGTGAAAAGAGTTTTCGAACTTTGAAAGATAAGCTTGTCTCCGCTCCTATGTTAGCTCTACTGGAAGGGTTAGAAGGATTTATGATTTATATTGATGCCTCAAGAATTTGTTTGGGGTGTGTTTTGATACAAAATGGTAAGGTGATAGCATATTCCTCTAGGCAACTTAAGGTTCATGAGTGAAATTATCCCACCTATGATCTTAAATTTGCGGCCGTGGTGTTTATGTTGGAAATTTGGCATCACTTTTTTTGTATGGAGTTTATGTTGATGTGTTTACCGACCACAAGATTCTCCAATATGTGTTCACACAAAAAGATCTTAACTTGAGATAAAGAAAGTGGTTAGAGCTCCTTCAAGATTATGACATGAGTGTACATTATCATTCCGGCAAAGCTACTGTTGTGGAAGATGCTCTAAGTAGAGTATTCATGGGTAGCCTAGCTCATATTGATGATGGTGGTAATGAGGTGGCTAGAGAAGTTCACTTGTTGGTTAGTTGGGGGTTAGGTTGGGTGAAGTTGAAAATTGTGGTGTGGTGGTTTTTGATGGTGCTAAATCTTCTTTGATTGAGGAAATAAAGTCAAAACAAGATCTTGACCCGCCCTTGCTAGAGTTGAAGGCCTTAGTGAAGGATGGTAAAGTGGAGGTTTTCACCTAAGGGGGAGATGGTGCCCTTAAGTACCAAGGTAGGTTGTGTTTACCTAATGTTGATGACTTAAAAGAGTTAATTTTGAAGGAGGCCCATAATTCATCTTATTCTATTTACCCGGTTCCACAAAGATGTATGAAGACTTGAGGGAGATGTATTGGTGGGGTGGCATGAAGAGGGATATTGCCAAGTTCATTCGGATGTCACAATTGTTAATAAGTATAGGCCGAACATCAAAGGCCGGGTGGCCTAGCCCAAGACATAGAAATTCCCACTAGGAAGTGGGAAAAAATCAACATGGATTTTGTGGTTGGGTTGCCTAAGACTAGGAGAAACTTTGAATCTATTTAGATTGTTGTAGAAAGAATGACAAAGTCAGCTCACTTTCTACGGGTCAAAACCACTTATGATGTTGAAGATTATGCCAAGTTGTATATTCATGAGTTTGCTAGATTGCATAGGGTGTCCTTGTCTATTATTTCAGATTGTGGTGCTCAATTCACTTCTCATTTTTGGAGGTTCTTCCAAAGTGGTCTTGGTACCAAGATTAAGCTCAGCATGACTTTTCATCCTTACACGGTTGGCCAAGCCGGAAGGACTATCCAAACTCTTTAAGATCTGCTTAAGGCTTGTATTTTGGAGTTTGAGGGTAGTAAGGATGAACATCTTCCACTTATATAGTTTGCTAACAACAATAGCTACCACTCAAACATTGACATGACTCCCTTTGAAGCTTTATATAGTAGGCATTGTAGATCCCCGGTTGTGTGGTTTGATGTGAAGGAGATGGCATTTCTAGGTCTGGATTTGGTTATGGAAGCCTTGGAGAATGTAAGTTTGATAAGGGAGAGATTGAAAATAGCCAAAAGAGGACAAAAGTCCTACTCCGATATGAGAAGAAGAGATCTTGAGTTTAAGGTTGGTGATTGGGTTTACTTGAAGGTCTTACCTATGAAGGGTGTGGTCCGGTTCGGCAAGAAAGGGAAATTGAACCCAAGTTTTGTGGGTCCTTATTGAGTTTTGTTGAGAGTTTGTAAGGGTGCATATGAGTTAGAGTTGGCTATGGAGATGAATATGGTTCATCCGCTCTTTCATGTGTCTATGTTGACGAAGTATATAGGTGACCCACGTACTATAGTGTCGTTAGAGGTTGTGGGTGTGTAGAAGATAATTTGACCTATGAGGAGGTCCCAATGGAAATTTTGGACAGACAAGTGAAAAGGTTGAGAAACAAAAATGTAGCATTCATCAAGGTCTTGGAGGAATCAACAAGTTGAAAGTGCCACATGGGAAGTCGAGGCAGACATGAAAAAGCAATACCCATATCTCTTCCACTCTACTCAAGCCAAAGGTAATGAATTAAGTCCAATATATGATTTCAAGTCTTAAGTTTCAGTCCTTATGTCATTTTGCATGCATTCATGCTTATGGCAACAAGTTTATAGTGAATTTTGACATTCATGCTGAGATTTTTGAAAATGATATTTAAGTGCATTTGTTGCATTCATGTTGGGCTGAAATCTTCATGTTTACTTCTCTTACGCATGTTCCTTTGTCATTCAGGGACGAATGTTACCAAGGAGGAGATATTGAAACACCTTTCATGTGCTTTGGAATGCCCCATAATCGTAATTTCCATATATCTTAAAATCCGTGCTTGATTTTAAAAATCCAACTTCATATTCTTGACTAAGGGGAAAAATTGAGTAGGAAATGGGTATAACCCAGATTTTAGAAGATCCGTAGTGAAAAATAACTTTTGCTAATTTTATGATTTCTAGTGGCTGTCCGTGCCCAGGGCGCGACGTGCGTGGTGCGCGCCACTGTATATTTTGAAGTCCACCCTTGGTCCGCGATGCGCCAGGGGTGCGGACCAGTGTAACATTTTCTTTGGTTTTCTTATTTCGCCTAAGGGCATTGGGGTTATAGCCCCATGCCCACTTAAATATGAAATTGCCCATATGTAGCCATTTTTCAACTCTATAGCTCACAAAACCCTCTCTAAAACCTGTCTAAGACTCTGTCAATTCTTTCATTCAAATCTAAGGATTTCAAGCTCAATTTTGGGATTCAAGGAATCATTTCAAGCCCTAAGTCTACTTCAAGTTCACCTCAAGGAATTCATGGTTTAAGGTATATGGATCTTCATCCATGGGTCCTTTCACCCATGGAGCCCAACCTTCTCTTTTCATGAAATTGCATGATTTGAGTTGTATTACCTATGGGTATCTCTTATTATGATTATGAGCATAAATTATGTTGGAATTTTATCAAGTATTGATTGATTATGTATGAATGTCTATTTCAAGCTTACTCCATGAATTGACTTTGTCTATTGAGATTATGCATATTTTGAGCTATGAAACTATGCACTATTATGAGTTTTTGTGATGAATTTCAAGATACTCTATATGAAGATTTTTCTACCATGTTGGTGGGTTGATTTGCATTGGGTTTACTCATATTATTTCACTCTTGAGTTGCATGATTTTGAATAAGTATCATAAACCCTCCATGTGTTTGATAAAATGACATGACAAGAATTCTCAAGTTATTGATGATCTATTACATGAAGTGATATGCCCAAATTTACACTCCAAAAGGTATAGTAAATCGAGCATTGATCAAATATAGAACTCAACCAGAGTTGATGTTGATCCCACAGGGAATGCGTGAGAATATTATTAGCACTGTTTTCAGATGTAATATCTACTCCCGAAACAAAATTGTATAAAGTAAATGGGGGGTTTTGTTTTTTCAAACTAGGTTACTAAAATAAAGTAGTAAATGAGAGCAAAGACTACTAAATTTCAGACAATATGTGCAAAGCTAGGATTGTGTTCCCCATAACATCTAATGCGATAGCCAAATCTAGTGGTAAACTCGTTCATGATTATGTATATAAGATCTAACAAGTTATATAATACCTAATTCACCTCTCGGTCCTTCGTAGATGCATATCATTCATCACCTTTTTGTCTCAGTACATACGTATTTACTCTTGTTGTTAATCCCGGAATACTTTCATCTTTCGGTCTCAAGTATAGCCTAGGTTAAAAACCCTCCATCATAGAACTCTTTTCCTAGTCAAAACATCCCTTTCAGGTATGTAACAAATAAAGGCTTACCCTAATGTGTTGACTCATCAAGGAAGAAATTATAACAAAGATTACTACGATATATACGCTAATTAGTCTCGAGATTTACCCCATATTCTCCTATCATAGTGGTTTGTCATGGTTCCCACAACCCTAATTGTGGGTTTACCCTAGCATATTCAAGAAAGAAAACCCACAATGATACAAAGAATTCATAACAAATGACTACAAAGAATTCATAACAAATGACTTACTATTGAAGAATCGATGAATCCACAAGTTACAATCTTGAAATAGATAAGCAAAATCCCAAAATCTTGTGAAATCTCAAGGAAAATAATGTTTTTCAGTGTTTTCTCTCTCTAGCCATCTAAGACTCAGTAAAAAATAAATAAAATAACTATTAATACACAAAGAAAACCTAATCTAAATTAAATAGGAAAAATTTATCGGCATGAACACGGGCCACCATATGGCCCGTGTGACGATAGACGGACCGTCAAACGGTCCGTGTGGCTGCCCTTAGCTTCAACCCCAGCTGCCTCTTCACGCTGCCGGTAGATGGGCCGTGTGAGCCTCGCCTTAACTATTTTCTCATTCAAGTTTTTCACACACCTCCGTATGGCCTAACTTAACGCATTTTGCTTGCTTTTCGACGGTGATGCCTTCATGTCATTTTGCCTGTAGGTTGCATAACCCGTGTAACTTCTAACGGCCCATTTAACGCATCGTAGGCCTGCCCTAGCCTTTTTTCCATTACCACGCTGTCAAATATGAGGCCACGATGAGTGTCTGTCACAACCCTGACCTAGGGCCTAGATGTGACACGGCATATGGGAACCCGAGAGTCCCCAAACAAGCCTCAAGATACCAAAACTCGCATCATAAGTTTGGAAACATAATGAACAATCTACACATAGTTCTAAGGGACAGAAAAGTAGGATTCATGCTATGGGGCATCATGGGGAAAGGGTCAACACGAGTTCACGTAACACATAACACATAAGTACTAAGGGGCAAGTATGTAGGACTCACAGTGTGGGGGCAATTCGGGACTTAGGATCTTTCCATCAACATATGAGAAAATCAGATATCGGTACTTAAAGATAACCAAATACATAACATAGACTTAACAATAACACATAACATATAGCGTAAAGAGGTTTACAAGGTGTCCAACAATGCCTCTACATAGATGGGTCATGGCCAAGACATACCTTGTGTGCACCCTGAAATACATAAGGAGAAGTAATAACATAGTTAGATAGATGGTGGTTCATCCTTGAAAGACAGGACTCACCACTACAAGTAAATCCGGAATTCGAGCTAAACGTCGAACGGTGGATGGTTAAAGCCCTCAGTTTCTACATGGTAAAATCATGTAGGCAAGAGTATCCATTAGTACATTTGAATGTCCTAAGTATGCGGGGTGCAATGTATGTAACCTACCAAAACCTGCATATCAACGTTAAATGACAAGGCACGTAATATCGAAAGAGTTGAATATCAAAGAATGTAATATAACGAGATGCTATAAAAGTCATGATGCCTGAAATGCAAATGATGCACTTATATATATATATACATATATATATACATATATATATATATATATATATATATTGTGATGTGACCTCAACCGACATAAGTAAGACCAAGTGGGCTATTACGTGGAATCCCGATGAAATCCCCTTATCGGTAAAGAGGTGATCTACTTGACAAGGGTAGACATACTTCACCTTATGGGACAACTCCCTCTTCGTATGAAGTAACCTTCCTTAAAGACAACTCCCTCTTCCAGTAGGATTTTCACAAAATCACAAATCAAATCATTTCTTCTTCTTACGGGGAAACTCTCTCTTCGGATCGGAAACCTATGCTAGGCACATAGTTCAAGGAAAGGGAGAGGGCCCTTGGGGATAGCCCTAATGCCCCCAATCCATCGGTGCTAAGTCGTCATCCCACAAGAATAAATATACGTATATATATATATACACACACACACACACATACATACTTTTAAACGATATAAATCATTTTTGAGACCATTTTAATGCATTCTTAGGCTTAAAGGCCAAAACATAATTTCACAGTCTATACACTCATGCACAGGAATAGCCCATTCATATACAAAATGGTGCAAGCACCCAAAATGCTCAAAGAGCCAAAATCAAACACATATATGTGATCACAATATTGCCATAACCAACATTTTATCAAAACTCATATCATAGAACATAATTGGGACTAACCCATAACTTAATTTCTCAGAATAATCCATTTACATGAATGCATATGCTATGGACGATGAGAGAATGACATGGGTAATTAGGATTCAATCTAAAATCAACAATATAATATGAAATTCAATCGAAAACATAATTAAATTCATAGTCTAATCACCCATGCATTTAGAAGTCTTAAAGGGGACATGCATACTTGAAATTCTATAAACCCCAGAGAAAATCCTCATGTAATAGTTTAAATCACATCAAATCATTAAATAAACACTACCCATGCATAATACGATTTTTAGGATTCACAATCTTCAAAACCCCGAATTTAAAGTAAACTACAAATCCATGAGATTGCTTTAGGTAGTGTAGATAGTTTGTAAATACATAGTAGTATTATCTGTTGGCATATACCTAGTCTCAAAATGCTTTTTAAATTTTGATGAAAAATTAGGTACATTCAAAATTTTTGAGATTCTGGTTATTGATGCATTCATGCATTTTGAGTATCTGGCAATGTTTATTCTGATAATGTGAAGGTAAGCTGACGCTAGAAGTAGGACCTATGAGTCTATATTTGATTGTCGGTGCAATGCCATGTGTGTTGTGAGCTTCTTTTGCTATATTCATTTATCATGTATTGATAGCATCATACAAAGGTCTACTCCTTTGAAGGACAAGGATGAAAAGGATGAAGCTTTAGAAGATCAATGAGGCCCATAACAAGATTTCAAAGCAACAAGTTTAATGATAAGCTCAATGGGCTTCAATTGCAGATCCAAAGGTGTCTTGTTGGGGAAGAAGAGCTAAAGCCCAAAAAATGGAATTGTCCAAATGGTACAATTATTTGGTTGCCCGAACTCAAGTCCAAGATGAATAATTTTAGAGTTAAATTTCATGGAAATAAGGCCAAGAAGAGTCCAAGAATCAGCCACAACAAAGGTTGGTTTCTGCCCAACTTTGTAGAGAAGGCTAGTCAAACTTTCCAAATTTATCAAGATTCTTTACCTTGTTGGGTTTTAACTTATTTCCTTATTTATATATAGGTTATTAATGTTTTCCTTGTTCTATTTAAGGCATCCTAGTACCATTTAATGCTTTCCTAGAACTCTAGGTCAATTCCTAGTTAAGGTAACTTTATTTCCTTTCTAGAGTAGGATTTATCTTGTAATTTTCTTTCTAGGTTTTGGATACTCCTTGGGCCTAACCTAAGGAGTATTGGATGTCGAAGGACCCTATAATACATATAGGAGTATTATTTTTTTCATTAAAGACAATTAGATTGATATCAATAATATTTGAGAGAGTTCTATTGAACCTTTGTGACTTGTTCTTTGAGAATTTATCTTTAAACCTTTACTAGTTCATAGTTTGAGGTATAAAGTACTTTCCTCTTGTGATATCTTTGATTTCTTTTTGGTATTATTTAGAAGGTGACTAGTTTACATGCAAATTATTTCTTTAGTTACTTATAAAGCGGTCAAGAAGCGAATCTAACGTTTTGATTCATTTTTTCAAGTAAAGGCATTAGATTTCTTCCATAAATCTTTATGTTGTTACTTAGATCTTTCAAGGCCTTAGAATATCAATTTCTTGGAAATTCTTGGATCTTTCCTTTGAATTTCCCATATCTTTAATTAGTTTTATCTTTCTTTTTTTTTTTTGTTGCTTCTGCATTCTAGTATTCACTCCATCTTAGTATTGTTTCTAACCTTGATCCTATCAAGTGGTATCAGCATGGTTCTATCAAGATTCCATTCTTGGTAAATCTTTAAATTTCTTAAATATAAAGAGCAAAAACAAAAGTTAAAAAGAAGGTAAAAAAAGGAGATAACTTGAGCTCCAAGAAATCCATTTACTTACCCTCAATATCATGTATTAGTATTTTCAAATAAAAAGGAATTAAGAAGAGGGAATTCTAAATCTTTGAGGACACAGGAAATTTTTTCTTGTTCTTTTGTAATTCTAAGTAAGTTTCTTTTTATTCGTGTTTTGTTTGAACTAAATCCTACTTGTTCTTAAACTAATTCTTTACATTCTTTTGTGCCCCAAAAATCTATACTTTATTACTAAGAGCTTGATACTTGTTTGGGTTTAATTATAAATCTACAAAGTACACTTATTCAAAGGTTATTTGAAGGGGAAAAGGCAAGTGTTGGTGAGTTTAAAAGAGGGTAAAAGCCATATTAAGTGTGTGATTGATATTTTCCTATAAGATGTCTAATTCAGGTGGGGATGAAGAAAGGGCTCGTTTAGAAGCTGAGATCAAAGGAAGGAATGACTTTACCCTTCAAGCTATGCACCAACAATTCGAGAGAT
>JAPFFP010013561.1:0-63752 GCA_026153255.1 Solanum medicagineum
CATTTCATCAAACACGTGGTGGGCACATATGAGGACATGTTCAAATCATGCAAAATGCAAGAGTATAGATCATGAAACAATGAAATCAATGCATCTTAAAATCATGTAAATCATCCCACCAACATCATAGTAAAACCCCATCATGGGTAACTTATAAATCGTATCAAAACTTCACAATAGTTGATAGATTTTCATAGCTCGAATCATGTAAAGTCTTAATAGACAAAAATGAACTCATAGTATAAGCTCAAACCAACAATATTTGACGAAACCCCAACATATTTTATACTCATATTTCATAATAATAGGTACCCATAGGAAATACAACTTGAAATCATGCAATTTCATAAAATAGGAAGATTGGGCTCCGTGGGTGAAAGGAACCCATGAATGAAACTCACATACATATGTATCCTACTAGCACCAAGGGATAGAAAAGATATAGCAACTTTCAGACGTATCAAATCACCCTAATCACAACCTCCGTAATAGCCCACTAAACCTAAGAGGCTCCTAATATCGGATGAAGTCTAAGGTCTAGGCTAATATCTAATCACCTTCGTCTTACTAAGGTCATACTTAATACCATCACTCGGCACCTCGCAACCTAGGAAAGCAACCTCTTACCACCAAAATTCCATCTCTTCTATTTAGCACCCAACCTTCTTCCTAAAACTTGTAATACTACCCTCAAATGATTCACATTTACTACCACATTAGGAAACAAACTACAATATCACCACCAAACCCAACATAAACCTATTAGGGTAAGGACTAGAGATCTTACTCATGAGACTTATAGGTAAAACCGGCGTATTAGTCAAACCAATGGACACTACCCTAAAATTCGAAATATCAGAAAGGACATTCAAAGCCTCATCCACCACCAACAATAATTCTATAGACAAAACAACTTAGGTTCAACGCCTCCATTTCTCACAAAATGACAAATACAACCCCTTAGAAACTAATTGTACCTTATAACATGAAATGAAGCTACCTCCCTTGCTACCATTTAACAACCTCTCACTCAAAGATAGGCTCATTAGGGAATTGGGGCTAGCTCTATGGGTTCTACCATCCATAAAGACATGACATGCATGCTACTATTCCATCCCTTTAATGACATCAAAATCCACCATACCAACTCCAACAAGCCATAAAGCAAGACCTAATGCAATACAAACTCGGATCAAACACCTATGAATTTTCTAGCAACAACATACCTAACCAAGAGAATAGACACCAAAGATCCACACAACCACTTGGGCATACAAGAAGCCCCACAATCAACTAAAAGAATAGAGAAGAAATTGTGAAACTCAGATCCATAAAAATCAAAACCTTCTAATTACCTTCCTTCGCCTTCCTTCTTGAAGTGGTATGATCAACTGATAGAGCAAAGAACATTCGTTAGAGGGGAAAGCCATATCTTATTTTTAAAGCACGACATGGATCATGAAGAAGGGAAATATTGCCTAGAACGCCTCATAGCCCCCTACTCATAGCTGTGGTGCGCTTCACAACCATGAATAGGACTCTAATCAACACGGTGTGTTGGATTCCAAGGATCTATCAACCTAGTGCTCTGATACCAACTTTGACCAAGCCTAGGGCCTAGACGTGACCGGCGAATGAGGAACCCAAAGGGACCCCAAACAAGCCTTATAGCATATCATTACATATCCTTGATCGCGGAAGCAATGTAAAACAATGTAAGAAACATAAACAAGGCGAATTGGGACTAAGCAAGAGAGAGAGAGAGAGAGAGATTTATACTCAAATAGCTTGAATATCATAAGTGAGTGAAAGCTCAAGCATAATACATAACATGTCCAACAATACCTCTACTACATAGATAAAAGCGGGGGCCAAGACAAGTAACCGGGATCACCCTCATAGTTAATACATACATAAAAGAAAGATAGTCGTAGGACATAGTATAAGCGAACAGTCATTGTCCCCGCAATGGAGGACTTACCCAAGGCTAACTTGAACAATCCGTCATGCCACAAGACGAATCAATAGGAGCTCCGGCTCTTACATGGTAACATCATGTAGGCATAGAGTAGTGTTAGTACATTTGAATGTACTAAGTATGTAGGATGCAATGCAACAAGAGATAAGCTTCATGATCAATATGCATAACATTAGGCAATAGGCATAATATAGCAATATGACATGTATGTTCAATGCGTAAGTAAAACTTTCTTAAATAAATCATACTCATATAGGATACCATACGTGAAGGGGACAACAAGCTATATTTCCAAGGTATAAACCTCTTGGGGTTGGAGATGATAGCACCCATTACCCTAGTGTGTGAGGTACAAATCCCTCATCAAGGTTATTGATCATACCACCCATCACCCTAGTGTGTGAGGTACAAACTCCCCATCAAGGTTAGTGATGATAGCACCCATCACCGTAGTGTGTGAGGTAGAAACCCATCATCATGGTTAGTGATGATCACACCCATTACCCTAGTGGTTGAGTCTTTGACCCCTCAACTAGGCCCTCGAATTGGGAATGGTGTACCGCAACACTTTATATGGTATTCACGTGCACATAAACTCATTTCATCATCATATAGTTAATCATCTCATATCTCATGCTTTAGACCTTCATTTCCTTAAGAAACCATAACCGGACATTTTATCAAACACTTTGGGGGCGTGTAATGCGGGTAAAAGACCAAGCAATTTAGAGATAAAATCATGTAAGAAAATCCATTGCAAAAACTTCAATCAACACGTTGCAACACCCCCAAGACATTCACATCAAAACCACTCATCCATCCAAAATTAGATCCAAGATTTGAAGCTCAGAACATGCTAAAACAACCATACTTTCATTAATTAAAATCACTATGTAGTAAATTTTTCAATATAAAAGGCCCACATGTAAACTCTATTTTAAATTATACATTATTAATCAAAAGAGGGTTTAGGCACCATGGGCGGAAGGACCCAATGGTTCAACACCATATACCTTAGCTTTGGAGAACCCTTGAAAGAGATTGAAGATGGAAACTTGAAGCTTGAATCAAATCCTTGAAGAAATCCTTGAGATTGTTCTTGAGCTTTGGGACTTGAATTTAGGGTGTAATATGAGTCTAAATGTTTGAGAGGATATTGGGGAATAATGAGGATGATATGAGGGTGAAATAAGGCTAAGTATAGGTAAAAACACGTATGGGGACCCTTGGGCCCAAGACTTGAAAATCTTGGACCGAAATCAAAAAACCAGGGTCAAAATAACACTGGTCCGTGTCGCGGAATGCTCACTGGAAATCTGCATTTTCTATACAAATGAGTTCTACAAAAATTGGCATAAATCATTCAATCGAACTCGGAATGAGGTGATACCAAGTGCATTGGAAAGCTAATTCAAAGGGATTTAAGATGGTAGTTTGTGGTCCAATCAATTCTTTGTGTATTAAGAGATATGCCCCTTCAAAATTGACCCTCCTAAATAACATTTATTGCGATTTTCGAATTTTGATATGGTTGCTCTAAAATTCGGGTTATACCTATTTCCCACTCAATTTGACCATATAAACAAGAAATGAAGTTGGATTTTTGAAATAATGAATGGATTTTTAGATATATGAAAATTACAATTCCTGGCACTTCCGAGGCACATTTTCAGGCACTTTTTGGGGTTGTTTCACTCTGTCTTGGGTTAGGCCACTTGGCCTTTGATGTTTCGCTTTGACATGTTGACAACTATGGCAACAAGAAACGAATTTGGCAATTACCTTTTCATACCTCTCCACCAATACACTTCCCTCAAGTCTCTATACATTTTGGTGGAACCGGGATGGATAGAATAAGAAGAAATATGGGATTCATCAAGGATTTTCTTCCTCAAACCATCAACACATAGCATACACAACCTACCTTGATACCTAAGGGCACCATCTCCCCCTTGGGAGAAAACCTCTACCTTGGGCTCTTTCACCAAGGCCTTCAATTCAAGTAAGGAGGAGTCAAGATCTTCTTTTGCTATCACCTCATCAACCCATGAAGATTTAGACCCATCAACAACCACAACACTATCATCACCAACCTGTTCCAACCTAACCCCCAATCTATCCAATTGATGCACCTCCCTAACCATTTCCCTATCACCACCATCAGCATTTACCCATACCTTACTAAAAGCATCCGCCACAACATTCATAATGAAAACTCATATCATAGTTTGTAAGATTTTCTAACCATCTCCTTTCCCTCAAGTTGAGATCTTTTTGAGTGAAACCATATTGGAGGCTCTTGTGATCAGTGAACACATCCATATGCAACCCATACAAGTAATGGCGCCAAATATTTAATGCAAACAGAATGCGGCTAACTCTAGATCATGGGTAGGGTAGTTCCTTTTAAGTACCTTGAATTGTCTAGCATTATAAGCTTTGACTTTTACCATTTTGCATTAACACACAACCCAAATAAACTTAGGAAGCATCACAATACACTACAAATCCCTCATGCCCATCTGGTAATAACGATATAGGGGCGGACACAAACTTGTCTTTCAATATTTGGAAGCTCCTCTCACGCTCATTGGTCCACACAAACTTAACCTTCTTTTGAGTCAATTTTGTCACAGGGGAAGAAATGGTGGAGAACCCATTCACAAACCTTCTATAATAACCCTCACCACAGTGAATAGGACTTTAATTGACGCGATGTGTTGGACTCCAAGGATTTGTCAACCTAGTGCTCTGATACCAAGTTTATCAATACCCATGCCTAGGGCCTAGACGTAATACGGCGAATGGGGAACCCGAAGGGACCCCAAACAAGCCTCTTAACTTATCATTACAAATCATTGGTTGTGGAAGCATATAAAGGCATAAAGAGTAAGTATATGGGCAAACGAGCTAAGGGGAAAGCTTGCATAACATCATAATCAAGAGACAAAGAGTCAAAGCTCATATCATAGGTAAACAACATGTCCTACAAACACCTCTAATGCATAGATAAGAGCGGGGGCCAAGCCAAAGCAACAAGGCTCACCCTCATAGTTAAAATAGAAAATAAAGAAGAGTGTCTCAATACATAATGAGAAAAATGCAGACTAAGGCCCTCGAAGTAGAGGACTCACTAACTAGCTTGAGTAGTACCGAACTAGCCATGTGGAGGAGGAGGATGATCAACTTGTGCACCAGTTCCTACATGGAGGTATCATGTAGGCAAGAGTATGTGTTAGTACGTTTGAATGTACTAACTACACAGGATGCAATGCAACAAGAGATAGGCATTATAGTCGAAAAGCATAACAATAGACAATAGACATCATATAACAATATGGCGTGAATGACCAGTGATAAAGTACAAAAAGCTTAAGTAACTCATACTCATATAGGATATCATATAGTAGAAGAGACCAAGCTAGAATTCCAAATTACAAACGGCTTGGTTGGTGGATGATGGTCTCACCCCATTACCCGTGTGGTGTGTTACAAGCCACTCACAAGGTTGCTGATAATTTCACCTTATCATATTAGTGATGAAGTACAAACCCTTCACATGGTTGATGACTACAAACCCCCACCTTGGTTATCAAGGTACAAACCCCTCAAATAGGTTATCCGGGCTCTTAGTCCCCCCGGATCGGGCATGGTCTAATACAACACTTTATATATATCATATCATATATATAAGGTCATTTCATCATCATAATATTAATCATATCATATCTCATGCTTTGGAGCTTTTATTCCTCAAGTAACCACACCCAGACATTTTATCAAACACTTAGAGGGTGTGTAATGCTAGTATTAAACCATGAAATATAGAGATGAAAACATGCAAGAAAATCTATTGTAAGACCATCATTAAGTAATATAAGTCAAAGTCCTCATCTAATCTTATAATTTATCTAAGATTTATAGCTCAAAACACAACAAAACAGTCACAACTTTACATAGCTTTAACATAGTTCATAGACATTTTCATATTAGTAAACCCATTTGTACAATCAACTTTAAATCATGCAAATTGAGTATAAAGGAGATTATAGCACCATGGATGGAAGGACCTAATGGCTAAAACCCACATACCTTAGATTGGGGATGAACTTGGTGAAGATTGGACATAAGACTTGAAGCTTGAAGAAGAACCTTGAAGGAAATCCTTAGTTCCGAATAAGGGTTTGAGACTTGAATTTTGGAGTGAAAAATATGGCTAAGTGTTTGAGTAAGTATTAGGTAATGTTTAGGATGATATGAGAGTGAATATGACTAAGTGTAGGTAAAAATATGCTTGGGAACACTTAGGCCCAAGACTTAAAAGTCTTGGACTGAACTAAAAAAACAGGCACATTTTTTGTACACTCAGTGGAAATCGCACCTTGAAAATTCAAAATTACTAATCTTTCGCTCTTAAATTAGGGTTACAACCTTTTCCCCCTAATTTTGACCCCCTGAACAAGAATATGAAGTCGGATTTTTAATATTGCACATGGATTTTGAGATATATGGAATTTAAAAATTCTAGGAGTTCCGAGGAACATTTTCAAGCACTTTTTGGGGTCGTTACAATTGGTTTAGGTTGGAAAAAGTTTATAATTGTGGTGTAGTGGTTGTTGATAGTTCTAAGTCTTCTTTGGTTGAGGAGGTAAAAGTGAAACAATATCTTAACCCAGCCTTACTAGAGTTGAAGGTCTTGGTGAGAGATAGTAAAGTAGAGGTTTTCTCCCTAGAGGGAGATGGTGCCCTTAGGTACCAAGGTAGATTGTGTGTGCGTAGTGATGATGACTTGAGAAAGAATATTTTAGATGAAGCTCATAATTCATCCTATTCTATTCACTCGGATTCTACAAAGATGTATAGAGATATAAAGGAGGTGTTTTGGTGGGGTGGTATGAAGAGAGATATTGCTAAGTTTGTATCCGGGTGTTACAATTGCAAACAAGTTAAAGCCCAACATCAAAGGCCAGGTGGCCCAGTCCATGATACCAAGATTCCTACTTAGAAGTGGGAGGAAATCAACATGGATTTTGTGGTTGGGTGGCCTAAGACTAAAAAGCATTTTGATGCTATTTGGGTTGTTGTGGATAGAATGACTAAGTTGGCACACGTTTTATCAGCCAAAAGTACTTATAGTTCCAAAGATTATGCAAAATTGCACATTCATGAGTTGGTTAGATTGCATGGGGTGCCCTTGTCTATCATTTCGGATCATGGTGCTCAATTCACTTTTCACTTTTGGAGGTCTTTTCAAAGAGGTCTTGGTACCACGGTAAATCTTAGCATTACCTTTCACCCTCAAATGGATGGCCAAGCCGAAAGAACTATCCAAACTCTTGAAGATATGCTTAGATCTTGTGTTTTGGAGATTAAGGGTAGTTAGGATGAAAATCTTCCACTTATTGAGTATGCTTACAACATAGCTACCATTAAAGCATTGGTATGGCTACTTTTGAGGATCTTTATGGTACGCGTTGTAGGTCCCCAGTTGGGTGGTCTAAGGTGGGGGAGATGGCTTTGTTAGGTCCGAATTTGGTTATGGAAGCCTTGGAGAAGGTGAGGTTGATTAGGGAGAGATTCAAAATGTCTCGAACCAAGCCTAGGGCCTAGACATGACACTACGAATGAGGACCCGAAGGGACCCCAAACAAGCCTTTTAGCATATCCTTTACACGTTCTTTTTGTCGTGGAAGCAATTAAAAAACAACAAGATAGTAGAGATAGGGATAGAGAGACTAAGGGAAGACTTTAATAGCGTAAATCATAAAAGACAAAGCTCAAAGCATAATTACATAACTTGTCCAACAACACCTCTATAATAGATTGGATGGGGGCCAAGAAAACTTGCCGGGCTCACCCTTTTAGTATCAAAGTTCAACACAAAGAGATAGCAAAAGTAAGAGGTCAAAGCTAGCGTTCCCGAACTTGAGGACTCACCGATAGCTATTCTTCAAGATGACCAACTAGACACGGGGAGGATGATCGTGAGGGGATCTGGTTCCTACATGGTAATATCATGTAGGCATAGAGTATGCGTTAGTACGTTTGAATGTACTAAGTATGTAAGATGCAATGCAACTAGAGATAGGCAACATAATTAAAATGCATATACATAAGAAAGAGATAGTATATTAGCAACATGGCATGCATGATCATTGCTTGAAGCAAAACATGCTTAAATTGAACATAATACATGTATAGGAAGAGACCATCTTGATAGACCAAGCATCTTAGTACTTGGAATCCAAGGCCTAGCACCCCCTTGGAAGGTGATTAAGGTATCTACCCCTCAATTAGTAGTACGGGCCTAGTACCCCCCGACAAGGTGGCCAAGGTATATACCCACCAATATGGTAGTACGGGCCTAGCACCCCACGACAAGGTGGTCAAAGTATATACCCCTCGACGTGATAGTATGGGCTTAACACCCCCCGACAAGGTGATTGAGGCATAGCACCCCCTCAGCAAGGTGTGGTCACTTGCAATACTATAGATACTTTTCAGGAAAGCAACATATATATACATTCCTTTCATGATCATAAGTCACTTTATTCATAAGCCTTGCAATAGACCTTCAATAACTCAAGAGTCGATAATCGAATGTTTTATCAAACATTTGGCGGGTGTATAATGCTAGTTCAAAATCATGCAATTAAAGAGTGAAATCATGTGAAGCAACTTATAGTAAATCAACCCACCAACACTTGGTAACACCTTTATGCAAGGTGCATTAAAACCCCTAATAAAATCTCATCATAGAACATAGATTCATAGCTCAAAACGTGCTTAAACAGTCCACATTTCATGAAACCCCAACATAGTTTATAATCAATTTTAGAGTAAGAAACATCCATAGATAAATCAACTTGAAAATATGCAATTTACATAAAAAGGAAGGTTGGATACCATTGGTGAAAGGAACCAATGGTTGAAACCCACATACTTCAACTTTGGAGATTTCCTTCATGAAGATATGAATGAGAACTTGAAGCCTGATTGAATTTCTTGAGATTCGGAATGAGTTTGGGACACTTGATTTTAGGTGAAATATTTGGATAAGTGTTAGAGAGCATTTTGGGGAATGTCTTGAATGATATGGGGTTGAAAATGACTAAGTATAGGTGTTTTTATGCATACAAAGGCTTAGGGCCAAGATCCCAAGGCCTTAGGCCACAATTAAAAAAACTGGCAACAAAATATACTACTCCGCGATGGCTCCGCATCACGGAGAGAACGCGCACCCCCACTATTTTATGCAAACTTGGGAAAAATCAATTTTTTCTACGGTTGCTCTAAAATTGGGGTTAGACCCATTTACCACTCAATTTTGCTTCCTGATCAAGAATATGAAGTTTGATTTTTGATATCACACACGAATTTTGAGATATAAGGAAATTATGATTACGGGCATTTCTGAGACACAATTTCGGCACTTTTTGGAGCATTTCAATATCTCCCTCCTGGGAACATTCATCCCCGAATGTCAAAGAAGAGTACATAAAAGGATTAATCATGAAGAAATCAGCACAATGAGAATGCAACAATGCACTTAAACACCATTTTCAAAAATCTCAACATATGTGTTAAAATCACCATGAACTTGTCAACATAAAAATGAATGCATGCAAATGACATAAGGGCTGATATGTAAGACTTGCAATCACATAGGGGGCTTGAATTAGTAACTTCGGCTTGACTAGAATGGAAGAGATAGGGATATCACTTTTTCATGTGCGCCTCGGCTTCCCATTTGGCACTTTCAACTTGTTGGTTCCTCCAAAGGACCTTAACGGAAGCTACATCCTTGTTCCTCAACCTCCTCACTTGTCTATCAAAAATTTCTATGGGAACCTCTTAATAAGTCAAATTATCTTCAACAACACCCACAACATCTTGGGGCACAATAGTACTAGGGTCACCCATACGCTTCCTGAACATAGACATGTGAAAGACCGGATGAACCATATTCATATCATGGGGAAACTCAAATTCATAGGACACCTTGAAAATCACCCTCAACACTCTATAAATACCAACATATCTTGGACTCAAGTTACCCCTTTTACCAAAATAAACCACTCCTTTCATGGGTGATACCTTGAAATAGACCCAATCACCAACTTTATATTCAAGCTCCCTTCTCCTCACATCGGCATAGGAGTTTTGTCGACTTTAGGTTGTTTTCAACCTTTCCCTTATCAACCTCACCTTGTCCTTGGCATACATAACCAAATCTGGGCCTAACAAAGCCATTTCTCTCACCTCAAACCATCCGACTGGGGACCTACAATGCCTAACATAAAGAGCCTAAAAAAGGAGCCATACTAATGCTTGAATGATACCTATTATTGTAAGCAAACTTAATGAGTGGAAGATGATCACTCCAACTGCCCTTAAACTCCAAAACGCAAGCTCTAAGCATATCCTAAAGAGTTTGGGTAGTTCTTTTGGCTTGGCCATCCGTTTGAGGGTGAAACGTTGTACTAAGCTTTACCTTGGTACCAAGACCTCTTTGGAAAGACCTCCAAAAATGAGAAGTAAATTGAGCACCACAATCCGATATGAAAGACAAGGGAACCCCATCCAATCCAACAGATTCAGGGATGTACAACTTAAGATACTCTATGGCACCGTAAGTAGTTTTGACCGGTAGGGAACGAACCGACTTTTTCATTCTATCAACCCCAACCCAAATGGAGTGAAAATGTCTTCTAGTATTAGGTAACCTGAAAATAAAATCCATTTAATATACTGCCACTTTCAAATAGGAATCTCTATATCTTGGGCTAGGCTACCCGACCTTTGATGTTCGGCCTTGACTTGTTGGCAATTATGGTAGCCGGATACAAACTTAGCAATATCTCTCTTCATACCACCTAACCAAAACACTTTCCTCAGATCTCCATACATCTTGGTAGAACCAGGGTGAGTAGAGTTGGAAGAATTGTGAGCCTCATCAAGAATCTTCTCTTTTAAGTCATCCACACTAGGAACACACAACCCGTCGCAGAGCAGTGTTCTGACTTCCTTAATTTTGTGCTTCGGCCTAAGGGCCATAGGGTCTTGACCCCATGCCCACCTATGCATAAAAACATCTATCCTAGATATTTTTCAACTCTATATTACTCTAGACTCTCTCAAAACCCTCTCTAACACTCAACCAAATATTTCATTCAGTTTCAAGTGTCCCAAGCTTAATTCTAGAACTCAAGAACTTCATTCAAGCTCATGTTCTCATTCAAATCTACATCAAGGAAAGCTCCAATTTGAGGTATGTGGGTTTCGACCATTGGGTCCTTTCACCCATGGTGCCCAATCTTCTTATCTTATGAAATATTGCATGTTTTTAAGATGTATTATCTATGATTATCTTTTATTATGGATTATAAGTATGAAATATTCTTGGGTTTTAGGAAATGTTAATTAAAAATGCATGTCTATCTATCTCAAGCTTGTACTACGAGTTGGTTTTGTCTATTGAGTTATGTATATTTTGAGCTATGAAACAGTGATCTATTATGAGATCTGATGATGGAATTCAAGGTGTTTCACATGAGGGTTTTGCAATATTTTTGTTGGTTGATTTTCATTAAGTTTTCTCACATGATTTCACTATTGAATTGCATGATTTTAAACAAGCATTACACATCCACCAAGTGTTTGGTAAAATGTCAAGTCAAGGATTCTCAAGGTAAGCACATGTTTTATAAATCTAGTGACTTCATGATAAATATGGGCTATCAACTATGCTATATATGAATTCATGAAACTATCTATGATTATGCAAGTATAAAGATAAGCCCTATTTTCAAGATTTTACCTCTTGTGAGCCCTTGATGTTAATGCAAGGGTTATGTCTCATGATGATCTATTCTGATATTTCAAGTTAGGCTCACCATTATAGGTCAAGTATGTTTAAGAGCTACTCATGTCATGACTCCATGTTTATTGCATGTTATTAAAGTATGATTATTATAAGTATTCTGTGGGATTAGGCTTAGCACCAATGGATGGAGGGTTTGCTTTCTTTCTTTGAACTATGAGCCAACATAGGATTATGTTATATCCTTACTATACTAGTGGATCCATTTAGTGCACTTTCTCTTGGAACTCTTTTCGAAATGGGACGGGCTCCCGTAAGGTGAAGTTTGTCCTGAAATCCTTTAAGAAATGGGATGGACTCCCTTAAGAAATGTTACCTCTCCAAAATGGGACGGTTTCCCAGAAGGTGAAGTATGGTTTACCTTGGCAACCTATTTACCGGTGAGGGGTAGTCGTCAGTATTCCAAGTTGTAGCTTGCTTGGTCTTATTCCATGTCGGTTGAGGTCTATGCAAGTTAAATGATTTATAGGCATATTTTACTTTAAGCATGACTATGTATGCCATATTGAGATTATCGTTACCTTTTCACTATTACTATGTATTATGACTATATTGGCTTATATCTTGTTGCGCTGCATCTTATATACTTAGTACATCCAAACGTACTAACACATACTTTTGTCTACATAATATCACCATGTAGGGAGTGGAGCCCCCCTTGATCGTCTTCCATGAGGCTACTGAGATTTTTCAAAGACAAGCTTGGGGAGTCCTCAGGTTCGGGGACACTATCTACTTTCTTGTTATTTAAGACTTCTTGAATTAAACACTTGACATTATGAGGGTGAGCCTAGAAAGTGTTTTGCCCCCGCTCTAATCTATGTGTAGAGGTATTGTTTAAACAATTGAGGTATCTATGCTTTGAGCTTTGACTCTTTATGCTTTATCAATTTCAAGACTTCCCTCAGTCCTTTTTTACCTTGTTATATGCTTGTTGTTGTTTACTTTGCTTCCGCGACCAAGGATGTGTAATTATATACCAAGAGACTTTTTTGGGTCCCTTCGAGTTCCTATTCACGTCTAGGCCCTAGGATTAGGTCATGAAAAACTTTGAATCAGAGCACTAGGTTGCTAATGGTCCACAAAATCCAACACACTGCTTCGATTAGAGTCTTGTTCATGGTTGTGAAGTGCACCACAACTATGAGCAAGAGGTTATAGGGCGTTTTAGGAAATGTTTCCCTTCTTCATGATCTATGTCATGCTATAGAAGTTAAGGTAAGACTTTTCCTTAACAAATGTTCTTTGCTATTCTAGATCATGCCTAATCTAAGAGGAAGAAGAGCCCATACTCCTGAGGACAAACTGGCCCATCCCGCTCCCACAACTCTTCAAGATGGGGGAATGACCCATGAAGAATTTAGTGATGTTATTTCCATGTTGGCCCATGCCATGACTAATCAAATTAATGAAGGGGCCCAAGCCTCTCATGCTCCTACTCTGGCCTCAAGGGTGAGGGATTTTACTAGGATGAACCTATCGGAGTTCCATGGGTCCAAGGTGGATGAGGATCCATGAGAATTCATTGATGAGGTGTAGAAGGTGTTTTCCATTATGGGGTTTAACTTAGAGGCGAAAGCGGAGTAGGCGGCCTACTAACTCAAAGGGGTGGTTTAAATATGGTTCACTCAATGGAAGATGGAGAAGGGGAATGGTGACGTTATCCCTTGAGAAGAGTTCAAAGTGGCATTTCTCAATTGGTTCTTCCCTGTTTAAGGAGTTGAAAATGATAGAATTTAGGAATTTAAAGCAAGGGTCTATGAATGTGAAGGAGTATTCCCTCAAGATCAACTAACTCTCCAAGTATAATCCTCAATTAGTTGCCAAGCCAAGGTCAAGGATGAACAAATTTGTTTTGGGTGTATCTGACTTGGTGAATGAGGAGTGTCGAATCGCCATACTTATAGGTGATGTAGATTTGTCCCGCCTCATGACATATGCCGAACAAATGGAGGAGGAAAAGCATAGAAATAGAAGGGTTGGTGAGGCCAAGAGAGCCCATTTTGAAGGTGAATTCCAGGGTTCTAAAGGTGGCCGGTTTCGTCAAGGCCACAACTTCCAAGGCCAAGGGTCATCCAATACTTCCAACAAGAGGTTTGGCAACAATAGGGTACCTAATGAAAGGTTCCAAGGAGGTAATGGAGGGGTGATAAAGCCTAGATGTCCAGCTTGTGAAAAGAATCATAGTGGTCCTTGTTTGAGAAATTCAAATGCTAGCTTTGGTTGTGGTGAAGTTGGCCACAAGGTTGATTGTCTCATGCTCAACCTAAGGTGGAAATGGCCGTCCATAAGGCCAAGGTGCAAATGCGGGTCAAAGGGGAAGAGGAGGCCAGCAATGGGGTGCACTAAGGGAAAGTAGGTTCTATGCTCTTTAAAGGAGAGTTAATGAGGTGCCTGATGTCGTCATCGGTATGTTGAAGGTTTTTGATATTGATGTATATGCTTTGATCGACCCGGGTACCACTCTTTCATTTATTAATCCATTTATTGCCAAAAGCTTCATGTTATCCCCGAATTGTTGTGTGAACTCTATGAAGTGTCTAACCCTATTGTTGAGTCTATTTTTTCTAAAAGTGTCTATCGAAATTATCCCGTATTTATATTGCATAAAATCTTGCCTTGTGATTTTGTTAGATTAGATATGGTAGATTTTAATGTTATTCTTGAGATGGATTGGTTGCATGCATATTATGCTTCTATTGATTGTAGAACCCATAGGGTCAAATGCCAATTCCCTAATGATTTGTCCTTGAGTGGCAAAGATGATGTGGTGGTCAAGGGTAGATTCGTTTCTTACATTAAAGACCAAAAGTTGATTTCTAAGGGGTGTCTCTATTATCTTTTGAGGGCTAGGGATGTTGAGTCCAAGATCCTTTCTATAGAGTCGGTTCTGGTGGTTAATGAGTTCCTTGATGTCTTTTCCGATGAGCTTCCTGGTGTTCCTCCCAAAATGAAAATAGATTTTGGTATAGATGTCCTTCCCAATACTCAATCCATTTTTATCACCCCTTACCATATGGCCCCAATAGAGTTGAAGGGGGTGAAAGAGCAATTAAGGTAATTGTTGGAAAGGGGTTTTATAAGGCATAATCAATCACCTTGAGGTGCACCGATGTTTTTTGTGAAGAAGAAAGATAGTTCTCTTAGAATGTGCATTGATTACCGGCAACTTAATTAAGTGACCATCAAGAATAAGTACCAGCTACCAAGGATTGATGACTTTTTTTATCAACTTCAAGGGGCTAGTCACTTCTGTAAGATTAATCTTTGGTCCGGGCATCACCAAGTGAAAGTGAAGGAGTGTGACTTTCCCAAGACAGCTTTCTGGACTATGTATGAGCACTTTGAGTTTGTGGTTATGTCCTTCGGGTTGACTAATGCATTGCCTACATTCACGGATCTTATGAATAGGGTCTTTAAACCCTACCTTGACTTATTTGTGGTTATTTTTATTGATGATATCTTAATCTGTTCCCATAGTGAGGAGGAGCATATGGACCACTTAAGGGTGGTATTGCAAATCTTGAGGAGGAGATGTTATATGCTAAGTATGAAAAATGTTAGTTTTTGTTGAAAGAGGTTGCTTTTCTAAGGTACGTGGTGTCGAGTGATGGCATTAAGGTGGATTCGAAGAAGATAGAGGTGATTCGGAATTGTCCTAGACCTTTGACTCTATCGGACATTAGATGTCCCTTTGTTTAGGCGGGTTATTACCGGAGGTTTGTGAATGGGTTCTCTTCTACTGCTTCTCCTATGACTAAATTGGCTCAAAAGAAGGAAAATTTTGTATGGACCGATGAATGTGATAAGAGTTTCTAAACTTTGAAATATAAGCTTGTCTCCGCTCCTATCTTGACTATACCGGAAGGGTTGGAAGGGCTTGTTGTGTAATGTGATGCCTCAAGAATTGGTTTGGGTTGTGTTTTGATGAAAAATGGTAAGGTGATAGCATATGCCTCTAGACAATTTAAGGAGCATGAAAAGAATATCTCACCCACGATCTTGAATTGGCGGACGTGGTATTTGCTTTGACAATTTGGCGTCACTACTTTTATGGGGTCCATGTTGATGTGTTCACCGATCGTAAGAGTCTCCAATATGTGTTCACCCAAAATGATCTTAACTTGAGACAAAGAAGGTGGCTAGAGCTCCTTAAAGGTTATGATATGAGTGTGCATTATCACCCTGGCAAAGCTAATGTTATGGCCATTGCTCTAAGTAGGGTGCCTATGGTAGCCTAGTTGATGTTAATGATGGTGGCAAAGAGGTGGCTAGAGAGTTCCACTGATTGGCAAGATTGGGGGTTAGATTGGAAGAAGAGGATAATGATGGTGTAGTAGTTTTTGATGGTTCTAAGTGCTCGTTGATTGAGGAGGTAAAGGCAAAAGAAGATCTTAAACCCACATTGCTAGAGTTGAAGGCCTTGGTGAGAGATGCTAAACTAGAGGTTTTCTCCCGGGGGGATGTCACGACCCAAGCATAGGGCCTATACGTGACCGGCGAATGGGGAACCCGAAGGAACCCCAAACAAGCCTCATAGCATATCATTACACATCATTGGTCGTGATATAATTAAATGACATTTGAAGAATGGAAATATGGGACAAGGCGACTAAGGGAGAACTTGTCATAACATAGAGTCAAGAGATAATAGAATCAACTCATGGAATAAATACATAGCTTTGTCCAACAACACCTCTACTACATAGATAATGGTCGGGGCCAAGACATACAACTAGGCTCACCCTCATAGTCATAAGTAAATGAAAAAATAAAGAGAATCTTAATACATTGTGTGAGAGAATAGTCCTTGTCCCCGGAATGGAGGACTCACTAAAGGCTAACTTGAACAATCCATCTAGCCACAAGAAGACTCAATAGGAGCTCCATCCCTACATGGTGATATCATGTAGGCAAAAGTATACATTAGTACGTTTGAATGTACTAAGTGTGTGGGATGCAAAGCAACAATATATAGACATCATAATTCAAAATGCATAATAATAGGCAATAGACATAATATAGAAATATGACATGTATGATCAATTAATAAGTAAAACATGCTTAGCTAAAGTTTGCTCATATAAGATATCACATGTAAAGAAGAGACAAAGCTAGCTTTCCTACCTTGGTTGGTTAATGATGGTCACACCCCAATCATCCTAGGTGGTGAGGTATAAGCCCCTCACATGGTTGATGTCGGTCACACCCTAATCATCCTAGGTAATGAAGTATAAACCTCTCACATGGTTGATGTTTGTCACACCCCAATCATTCTAGGTGGAGAGGTATAAACCCCTCACATGGTTGATGATGGTCATATCCCAATCATCCTAGGTAGCAAGTTACTCACATGGTTACACGGGTTCTTACCCCCCAGATTTGGCATGGTCTAGTGCAACACTCTATATTGGATTCATCTTAAGCTCTAATGCAATACCTCATGTAGGAATAATCATGTGCATAATCTCACTTCATCATCATAACATCATTCATATCACATCTCATTCTTTGGACCTTCCATTTCTCAAGAAAACATAACTGGACATTTTATTAAACACCTTGGGGGTGTGTAATGGGGGTAAAAGAGCATGCAATTTAGAGATGAAATCATCAAAGAAAATCAGTTAAAACCTTTAATCAACACCTTGAAACACCCCTAAGACATTCACATCAAAATCCCTCATCAGTTCCAACATTCGATCCATGATTTAAAGCTCAAAACATGCTAAAACAACTACACTTTCATGAACTAAAATTAATGTGCAGTAAATTTCTCAATATACAAGCCCCACATGTAAAATCAACTTTAAATCATGCAATATTAATTAAAAGAGGGTTTAGGCACCATGGATGGAAGGATCAAATGGTTTAACACCATATACCTTAGCTTTGGAGAGGTTCTTGAAGAAGACTTTAATGGAGACTTGAAGCATGACGGAAATCCTTGAAGAAATCCTTAAGATTGGTCTTGAGTTTGGGACTTGAATTTAGGGTGAAATATGAGTCTAAATGTTTAAGTGAGTTTTGGGGAATGTTTAGAATGACATGATGGTGAAATAAGGCTAAGTATATGTATTTTCAAGTATGGAAACCCTTAGGTCCAAGTCTTAAAAGTCTTAGACCGATGTCAAGAGAAAATAGGACCAAAAGGGACTGCTCACTGGAAATTGCAGTTTCTGCACGGGCAAGTTTTAAGAAAATGCGCATAAATCCTTCATCCGAACTCGGAATGAGGTGAAATGAAGTGCGTTGGAAAGCTAATTCAAAGGGATTTCAGTTTGTAGGTCGTGGGTCATCAGTTCTTTGTGTGCTAACAGATATTCCCCTTCAAAGTGGACCCTCCTAAAAAGTGTATTTTACGATTTTCCGATTTTCATACGATTGCTCTAAAATTCGGATTAGACCCATTTCCCACTCAATTCAACCCCCTAAACAATAATATGAGGTTGGATTTTCAAAATAACAAATGGATTTTTAGATATATGAAAAACAAGATTCCGGACACTTTCTAGGCATGTTTTCGAGCACTTTTTTTTGGGAGTCGTTTCAATATCTCTCCCTTGGGAACATTCATCCCCAAATGTAGAAGAGACGTATAATACAAGAGTAATCATGAAAAAATCATCCCTAATATGAATGAAACATTACATTTAAAACACCATTTTCAAAATGTTAAGTGTAAAATCATCATAAAATTACCAACTTGAACATGAATGCATATGAATGGCATGGGGCTGAAATGCAAGACTTGAAATCATAAAAGGACTTAATGTGTTATCATAATCTTGAATAGAATGAAAGAGATATGGTTATTCCTCCTCCATGTTCGCTCCGGCTCCCCGAGAGACACATACGAATAGACAACTCTTTCGAAAGGGCCTTGAAGAACACTACATCATTATCAATCCACTTCTCCACTCATCCATCCAACACCTCCACCAGGACCTTCTCTTAAGTCAAATTACCCTCCTTAACACCCACAACCTCAAAGTGTTCTATAACACTAAAGTCACCAACATATCACATCCACCAAGAAGCATGACAAACCGGATTAACCATATCTACACCTAAAGGCAATCTACAAACTTAAGCAACTTTAGCAACCTCCCTATATACTCTATAAGGACTCACAATCCTCAACTCAATTGTCTATCTTAAATGCACCTAACCATTTGGTACCATAACCACTATCTCCCCCTTGGGAGACAGCCTTCACTCTATCATCTTCTCACCCAAGACTTCCAACTCTAATAAGATTGACTCAAGGCCTTGCCTAATCTAGTCCTCTTATCCCAAGGAGATTTGGAACCATCAAGAACCCTATACTACTATTCTCAACTTCCTTCAACCTAACTTCCTAGCTAGCCAACCAATGGACTCTACTAGTCTCCTCCTTGCCACCATCAACAACACATGCTAGGCTACCTAGAGTACCAACCACAACACTAGCCTTACCGGAAAAAACTAATGCACACTCACATCATAATTCTTAAAGACATCTAACCACCTTTTTGCTACCCACAGTGCACACTTACCACATTTAGCAAACAATCTCTCATCCTCTAAGACTTGTAACAGTACCCCAAAATGATTCACAAGCTCTAAATAAATCAACACTTCATTACTAGAAATCACCACAAACATGGCAAGATAGTGTTTTGAGACCTTATTCAAGAAACCCACAACATTAGCGGTGCATAAGTCAACCAATAAACTTCATCAATACTAATAATGCTCACTCCTAATCCGAAAAGACAACTAGGGATATCACCTACCTTCATCCTCACTTGGGGACAAAACCTGAACCAAAGATCAATCTTAGATGACTAACCCATCGTAGTCGACTAAATATATCAACCACCCTTACCTATCATATTACAACCTTACAGTAACTACTCTCATTAGAAACATTCCATGCAAGTAGCCCAAATTAACCCAAGACCCTCAACAAAACAAGCAAAGTTGTCATTCCACAAGAATACGTATAATATGCATGTATACTCTCAAAGAGTCAATAGACATTTTCCAAATCATTTCAATGCACAATTGGGCTTAAAAACCGAAACACCATTCATAACAATTCATACTTAGGCTCAAATGACAAAATCATAATTTCATAGTACATAACCAAACTTTTCAAAATAATTTGTGCACATGAATACATATGATATGACCAATGAGGAAACAACATAGGTAATTAAGACCCCATTTAAAATCAACATTTGTAGTATGAAGTTGAAGTGAAAACATAATTAATTCAATATTTAAATCCATAGTGTAATCTCTCATGCATAAATGATTTCAAAAGGGGAACATACATACTTATAACTCAACAAAACCAAGGAAAATCTTCATATAATGGTTTAAATCACATTAAAATCATCAAATAAACACTACCCATGTATCAATAGAATTTTAGGAATCATAATATTCAAATCCCAAAGTAAAATAAGTAAAATCCATGTAGGTTTTCTTGAAAATAAATTTTGGGTCTCCTCGATTTGAAGAGATCAAGGATCAATCCACATACACTAGCACCAAGGAATAACACAAGAAATAGCAACCCCTGGACCTATCAAATCACCCTACTCACAACCTCCGTCAATAGACCACTAAACCCAAGAGGCTCCTAATATTCAGTGAAGTCAAAGATCTAGGCTAATTTCTAATCACCTTTGTCTTTCTAAGGTCCACCATAATACTATCACTCGGCACCACACAACCTAGAAGGCAACCTCTTACCACAAAAATTCCAATCTCACCTACTAGCATCCAACCTTCTTCCTTAAACTTGTAGTACTACTCTCAAATGATTCAAATGCACTACCTCATTAGGGAACGAACCACATTATCATCACCAAAACAACCATAAACCTATTAGAGTAGGGACTAAAAATTCTTACTCATAAGACTTATAGGCATAACCGGCGTACTGGTCAAACCAAAAGACACTATCCCAAATTCAAAATATTGGAAAGGGGCATTCAAGGCCTCATCTACCACCATCAACAATTCTATAAACAAAACAACTTAGGTTTAACACCTCCAATTCTCACAAGATGATAAATGCAACCCCTTAGAGACTAATTGTACCTTAAGACATGAAATGGATATACCTCCCTTGCTATCTCTTAACAACCTCTCCCTTAAGGACGCGCTCATTAGGGATTCTAGATCTAATTCCACGAGTCCTACCATCCATGATGACAAAACATGCATGCAACTATTCCATCCGTAGTATGACATCAAAATCCACTACGCCAACTCCAACAAGCCACAAAGCAAGACCTAATGCAATAAAACCCGGATCAACACCTCTGAACTTTCTAGCAACAATATACCTAATCAAGAGATAAACTACAAAGGTTCACATCACAACTCGGGCCACACAAGAAGCCCCACCATCAACTAAAAGACGAGAGAAGAAATAGTGAAACTCGAATCTATCTAAATCAAAACCTTCAACTTACCTTCCTCTTTGAAGCGACATGATTAACTAAAAGAGCAAAGAACATTCGTTAGAGGGGAGAGCCCTATCTCACTTCTAAAGCATGACATAGATCGTGATGAAGGGAAACACTTCCTAAAACGTCTCACAGCCTCCTACTTTCTAAAAACAATATACCTTACCAAGATATAAACACCAAAGGTTCACATCACAACTCGGGGCACACAAGAAGCCCCACCATCAACTAAAAGAAGAGAGAAGAAATAGTGAAACTCGGATCTATCAAAATCAAATACTTTAACTTACCTTCCTCTTTGAAGCGGCATGATCAACTAAAAGAGCAAAGAACATTTGTTAGAGGGGAAAGCCCTATCTCACTTCTAAAGCATGACATAGACCGTGATGAAGGGAAACACTTCCTAAAACATCTCATAGCCTCCTACTCACAGTTATGGTGCACAACACAACTATGAATAAGACTCTAATCAACTCAGTGTCTTGGACACCGAGGATCTAACAACCTAGTATTTTGATACCATCTTTTTTATGACCAAGCCTAGGGCCTATACGTGACCGACGAATGGGGAACCCGAAGGAACCCAAAACAAGCCTCATAGCATATCATTACACATCCTTGGTCATGGAATAATTAAATGACATTTGAAGAATGGAAATTATGGAAAAGGGGACTAAGGGAGAACTTGTCATAACGTAGAGTCAAGAGATAATAGAATCAACTCATGGCATAAATACATAGCTTTGTCCAACAACACCTCTACTACATAGATAATGGCGGGGGCCAAGACATACAACCAAGCTCACCCTCATAGTCATAAGTAAATGATAAAGTAAAGAGAATCTTAATACATAGTGTGAAAGAATAGTCCTTGTCCCCGGAATGGAGGACTCATCAAAGGCTAACTTGAACAATTCATCTAGCCACAAGAAGACTCAATAGGTACTCCCGTCCCTACATGGTGATATCATGTAGGCAAGAGTATGCATTAGTACATTTGAATGTACTAAGTATGTGGAATGCCATGCAACAATATATAGGAATCATAATCCAAAATGCGTAACGATAGGCAATAGACATAATATAGCAATATGACATGTATGATCAATACAAAAGTAAAACATGCTTAAGTAAATCATGCTAATATTAAGATATCATATGTAATGAAGAGACCAAGCTAGCTTTCATACCTTCGTTGGTTGATGATGGTCACACCCCAATCATCCTAGGTGGTGAGGTATAAACCCCTCACATGGTTGATGTTGGTGACACGCCAATCATCCTAGGTGGTGAAGTATAAACCCCTCACATGGTTGATGTTGGTGAAGCCCCAATCATCCTAGGTGTCGAGGTATAAACCCCTCACATATTTGATGATGGTCACACCCCAATCATCCTAGGTGGCGAGGTATAAACCCCTCACATGGTTCCCCGGGCTCTTATCCCCTCGGATTGGGCATGGTCTAGTGAAACACATTAAATAAGATTTATTAGAAGCTCTAATGAAATACCTTATGTAGGAATAATCATATGCATAAGCTCATTTCTTCGTCATAACATCATTCATATCAAATGCTTTGGACCTTCAATTTCTCAAGAAAAAATAACCGGACATTTTATCAAATACCTTAATGGTGTGTAATGGGGTAAAAGTGTATGCAATTTAGAGATGAAATCATGCAGGAAAATCAGTTGTAAAACCTTTAATCAATAACATGCAACACCCCTAAGACACTCTCATCAAAACCCCTCATCAATTCCAACATTAGATCCATGATTTAAAGCTCAAAACATGCTAAAACAACCACACTTTCATGAAGTAAAATCACTGTGCAGTAAATTTACAAGACAATCATGCAATATTAGTTAAAAGAGGGTTTAGGCATTGTGGGTGGAAGGACCCAATGGTTCAACACCACATACCTTATCTTTGTAGAGGTTCTTGAAGAAGACTTTAATGGAGACTTGAAGCTTGAGTCAAATCCTTGAAGAAATCCTTAAAATTGGTCTTGAGTTTTAGACTTGAATTTAGGATGAAATATTAGTCTAAATGTTTGAGTGAGTTTTGGGGAATGTTTAGGATGATATGAGGGTGAAATAAGGCTAAGTATATGTATTTGCAAGTGTGGGAACCCTTAAGCCCAAGTCTTAAAAGTCTTAGACCGAAGTCAAGAGAAAATAGGACCAAAACGGATTGCTCACTAGAAATTGCATTTTCTGCAAGGGCAAGTTTTACAAAAATTGGTTCAAATCCTTCATCCAAACTCGGAATGAGGTGAAACTAAGTGCGTTGGAAAGATAATTGAAAATGATTTCAGTGGATAGTTCGTTGGACACCTAGTTCTTTGTGTGCTAAGAGATATGCCTCTTCAAAAGATTCTAGGATTTTTCGAGACACGTTTTCGAGCACTTTTTTGGGGTCGTTTCAGGGTTGATAGTGCCCTTAGGTAACAAGGTAGATAGTATGTGCCTAGTGTTGATGTCTTGAGAAATAAGATTTTAGATGATGCTCAAAATTATTCTTATTTTATTCATCCCGGTTCTACAAAGATGTATGGAGATTTGAGGGAAGTGTATTGGTGGGGTGGTATAAAGAGAGACATTGCCAAGTTCATATTCGGATGTCACAATTTCTAATAAGTTAAAGCTGAACATCAAAGGCTGGGTGGCCTAGCCCAAGATATGGAGATTTTTACTTGGAAGTGGGAGGAAATCAACATGGATTTTGTGATTGGGTTGCCTAATACTAGGAAGCATTTTGATTCTATTTGGGATTTTATGGATAGGATGATAAAGTCTGCTCACTTTCTACAGGTCAAAACTGCTTATGGTGCAGAAATTTATGCTAAGTTGTATATATATGAGTTGGTTAGGTTGCATGGGGTTCCCTTGTCTATCATTCCCGATCGTGGTGCTCAATTCACTTCTCACTTATGGAGGTCGTTCCAAAGGGGTCTTGGTACCAAGGATAATCTTAGCATAGCCTTTCACCCTAAAACGGATGGCCAAGCCATGAGGACTGTCCAAACTCTTGAGGATATTCTTAGTGCTTGTGTTTTGGATTTTAAGAGTAGTTGGGATGATCATCTTCCACTCATTGAATTTTCTTACAACAATAGCTACAACTCTAGTATTGGCATGGCTCCATTTGAAGTTGTTTATGGTAGGCGTTGCAGATCACCGGTTGGGTGGTTTAAAGTTGGGGAGATGGCTTTGCTAGGTCTAGATTTGTTCATAAAAGCTTTTGATAAGGTGAGATTGATTAGGGGAGATTGAAAACAACCCAAAGTAGAAAAAAGTCCTATTCTAATTTTAGGAGAAGGGATCTTTAATTTAAGGTTGGTGATTGGATCTATTTGAAAGTCTCACCTATGAAGGATGTAGTCCAATTTAGCAATAAGGGTAAATTGGGCCCAAGGTTTATGGGTCCCTATAGGGTGTTGAGGAGGATTGGTAAGGTGGCCTATGAGTTGGAGTTTACCATTGATGTGAATATGATTCATCTGGTTTTCCATGTATCTATGTTGAGAAAATGCATGGGTGACCCAAGTGTTATTGTACCTTTGGATATTATGGATGTGGTAGAATATAATTTGACTTATCAGGAGCTTTCAGTAGAAAATTTAGATAGACAAGTAAGAGCTTGAGAAACAAGGATGTAGCTTCTGTCAAGGTTCTTTGAAGAAACCAACAAGTTGAAAGTGCCACATGGGAAGCCGAGGCGGACATGAAAAAGCGATATCCATAACTCTTCTATTCTACTCAAGTCTACAGTACTAATTTAAGTTCCCCTATATGATTTCAAGTCTTAAGTTTTAGCCCTTATGTCATTTTGTATAAATTCGTGTTCATGTTGACGAGTTTACGGTGATTACTTATGTTGAGATTTATTTTGACAATGGTGTTTAAGTGCATTGCTGTATTCTTGTTGGATTGAAATCTTCATGATTACTTCTGTTATATATGTTTCTTTGACATTTGGGGATGAATGTTTTCAAGGGGGGATATTGAAACGCCCCAAAATGCCCCGAAAATGTGCCTCAAAAATGCCCATAATCGTAGTCTTCTTATATCTCAAACTTTGTGCGTGATATCAAAAATTCAACTTCATATTCATCATCAGGGGGCACAATTGAGTGGAAAATGGGTACAACCCCATTTTTAGAGCAATCGTAGCAAAAAAATGATTTTAAAAAATTTTAACTTCCAGTGGCTGTCCGCGATGGCTCTGCGACGACGACTTGTTGCGGAGTAGTGTTGTGACTTCATTAATTTTACGTTTTGGCCTAAGGGCCTTGGGTTCTTGTCTCCATGCCCACCTATGCGTAAAAACATCTCTACTTAGACATTTTTCAACTCTATATCACCTAAGACGCTCTCAAAACTCTCTCTAACACTTAACCAAATATTTTGTCCAAATTCATGTGTCCAAATGATAATTTCGGATCCAAAGAACTTCATTCAAGCATCAAGTTATCATTCAAATCTACATCAAGGAAAGCCCCAATTTGAGGTATGTGGGTTTCAACTAATGGGTCGTTTTAACCATGGTGCCTAATCTTCCTATCTTATGCAGAATTACATTTTTTAAGTTGTATTATCTATGGGTATCTTTTGTTATGGATTCTAAGAATGAAATATGTTGGGGTTGTATGAAATGTTGATTAAAATGCATGTCTATCTGTCTAAAGCTTATACTAAGAGTTGGTTCTGTCTATTGAGACTATGTATGTTTTGAGCTATGAAACTATGATCTATGATGAAATTCAAGGTATTTCACATGAGGGTTTTCCAATATGTTGGTGGGTTGATTTGCATTGAGTTTTCTCACATGATTTCACTCATGAATTGCATGATTTTGAACAAGCATTACACATCCACCAAGTGTTTCATGAAATGTCAAGTCCAGGATTCTCAATTTAAATACATATTTTGATAAGTCAAGTGACTTCATGATGAATATGGGCTATCAAGTATGTTATGAATTCATAAAACTATCTATGATTATGCAAGTATGAAGTTAACCCCTATTTTAAAGATTTTACCTCTTTGTCAGCCTTTGATGTTAATGCAAGGGTAATGTTTGATGATGATCTATTGTCATGTTTCAAATTAAACTCACCATTATAGGTCAAGTATGTTTAAGAGCTACTCATGTCATAATTCCATGTTCATTACTAGTTATTAAAGTATAATTGTAATAAGTATTCCATGGGATTAGGCTTAGACCCGATGAATGAAGGGTTTTCCCTCTTTCCTTGAAGTATGGGCCAACATAGGATTATGTTATACCCTTACTATACTAGTGAATCCATTTAGTGCACTTTCTCTTGGAATTCTTTCCAAAATGGGACAGGCTCCACTAAAGTGAAGTTTCACATGAAATCCCTTCCGAAATGGGTTGGGCTCCCATAAGGAAGGTTACTTCCCCGAAATGGGACGGGCCCCTGTAAGGTGAAGTATGGTTTACCTTGGCAAGTAGATCACCTCTTTACCGATGAGGGGTAATAATTGGTATTCCAAGTTGCAGCTCGCTTGGTCTTATTCTATGTCATTTGAGGTCTCTTCCCACACATGTGTTATGGTATATTCAAGTTAAATGATTTGCAAGCATATTTTGCTTAAACATTGATCATGCATGCCATATTGAGATTATGCTTACCTATTGCCTATGACTATGCATTTTGACTATATTGGCTTATGTCTTGTTGCATTGCATCTTACATACTTAGTACATCCAAACATACTAACACATACTTTTACCTATATGATATCACCATGTATGGAATAGAGCCCCTCTTGATCATCCTCCACGAGGCTAGTGAAATTCTTCAAAGACAAGCTTGGTGAGTCCTCAAGTTTGGGGACACATCTGCTTTCTTGCTATTTAAGAATTCTTGAATTGAACATTTGACATTATGAGGGTGAGCCGAGAAATTGTCTTGGCCCCATCTCCAATCTATATTTATAGGTGTTGGTGGAACAATTTACGTTTCTATGCTTTGAGCTTTGACTTTTTATGCTTTATAAATGGCAAGACTTCCGTTAGCCCCTTTTTCCCTTGTTATATGCTTGTTCTTGTTTACTTTGCTTCCGCGACCAAGGATGGGTAATTGATACACCAAGATGCTTGTTTGGGTCAATTCGGGTTCCCATTCGCCATGTCATGTCTAGGCCCTAGGCTTGGGTCGTGAGACGATGCCTTTGTATAAATCTTCTACTACATCGTTGATGAAAATAGCAAAGCTGTCGCTGACACTTTTATAGAAGGCTTGTTTTTTGATTTTCCATTCCTGATTTAGACTATCCATTCCCTATTATAGCTGAGCAGTTAGAGAAATTTTGAACAGGCAAAGAAAAACGAGCATATAAAGAAAGATTTGGCTCAGATTGGCACTAATGTGGGGTTGTTGATGAACCAAAGTCAGGAAGTGTGAATATAGTAAATCATTAGCCTTTACGAGAACCCATGTATGAGGACACTTGCTTTATCACGAATCAGATGGGGATTTCTAGACCAACACCCAAGGGTCTAATCAGGTCTTTTGGTGCCAAGGTCAAGGAAATCAAGGTTGAAACTTCAATAGAGACAACACTTTCAGATACAACAACTGAGGAGGCTACTATGACAGGAATAGGGGCGAGGACAAATCTATTGATTGGGGACTCAGAGATGGTTATAGAAATGGTCCATATTTACTACTACACAATCGTTATTCTGGGGCTGGTAGTTCAATAATTGAGTAGATGTTCGACAGACTATTGAAGAGGGCTGACGCTCAGGATGAGACCATGAAAGGGATGAAATCTAACATCTCCAGTATTATAGAGAAAATCAAGTCCCATTCTGTTGCTATGAGCAACTAGATCAATAAGTAGGTAAGATATCTACTCAGTTGAACTAGCATTAGAAAGGTACATTGCCTAGAAACAAAGTGTAGAATCCGAAGAATGAGGGGAAATGCATAGCACTGATGACACATAACATCAAGCAAGAACTAATCCATTGATGCCAGTTGATGATGATGAGGTTCATAGGGAGATGGTAGATAGCAAGGATGCAGACACCAAAAATTCTAGCGCCAAAATGGGGTAAGAAATGAGAAAGTGACACCACAAATGTTAAAACCCGTACTAAAATCTCCCCCTGCTTTCTTTCAAAGACTCAAAAAGAAGAAGGATGTCATGACCCAAGCAAAGGGCCTAGACGTGATATGGAGAATGGGGAACCCAAAGGAACCCCAAACAAGCCTCTTAACTTGCCATTACACATCATTGGTCATGGAAAGATACAAAGACGAAAATAGTAATAATAGGGCAATGGGACTAAGGGAACTCATATAAACATCATAAACAAGAGACAAGAGTCAAGCTCATCATAAGTACATAGCATGTCCAACAAACACCTCTAATACATAGATATAGCGGGGGCCAAGAAAAGCTATCGGGCGCACCTTCATAGTCAACATAGAGCATAAGAAGAATCTCTCATTACAAAGATAAGATCAACATAAACTGAGGTCCCTAGAATGAAGGACTCACCAACACGCTTGGAATTGCACTATCTAGCCACATGGAGGAGGAGGATGATCAACTAGGGCACTAGTCCCTACATGGTGATATCATGTAGGCAAGAGTATGCGTTAGTACGTTTGAATGTACTAAGTATGTGGGATACAATGCAACAAGAGATAAGCATCATAATCCAAAATGCATAAGAATAGGCAATAGGCATAATATAACAACATGACATGAATGATCAATACATAAGTAAAACATGCTTAAGTAAATCATGCTCATATAGAATATAATATGTGAGGAGGAGACTAAGCTAGATTGGCAAGGTATAAACCCCTTGGGGTTGGTGATGATAGAACCCATCACCCTAGTGTGTGAGGTATAAACCCCTCATCAAGGATAGTGATGATCGCACCCATCACCCCAGTGGTTAAGCATTCAACCCCTGAAGAACTTGAGGGTTGTGGGTGAGTATTTTATCAATACAAGAAGAACTTAAGGGTTTTGGGACCTTGAATGAGCATCAAAACATCAATCTAGAGCTTAGAAAAGGTGGGAAAGGACAAAAACAACCATAAAAAGCTACCTAACAGTTGTTACGGGCCCCGTTATGACCCGTTGGTAGCACTACGACTCGTAGGACCCTTCACATGACCCCTAGGCTCAATTTCGAAGTCTCTACAAGTTTTTACGAGCCTGACCTACGAGTTATACCCTGACTTACGAGTCATAACTTTAGGCTCGCAGTGCAACTTTACACTGGCAGTCTTTAGTAAAATGGCCATAACTTTTGACTCCGAACTCTAAATAAGGTGAAACAAAGTGCGTTGGAAAGCTAACTCAAAGGGATTTCATTTGACAATCTTAGGCCACCTGGTTCTAAGTGTTGTAAAAGTTATTCTAGTTTAAATTTGACCATTACATGTACCATAATCTAAAACTCAACTCTTAGGGAAGTCTTGAACTCATTTAGGTACTACGAGTAACCCATGAGCCTAATACAACCCCAACCTGACCAAATGAGGCTTTAAACATGGGTACAAGAGCATGGAGTTATGGGATGTCACAATATACATCACTCAATTCCAACTCAGTTACCCAACTCTCATTTTCAAAACCGGATTGAATAGCCACCAAGCAAACCGAGACTTCATGATGCATCTAATAGTCCAATTATGACAAGAGAAGGAGTATCAGCAATTCATAATCACCGAACAAGTCATATGCCAATCATGTCATGTAAATGCCCTCACAGAAAAGAAGTCCCTCCATTTCACTCAAAAAGCAATCTAAGTTCAGCGACACTGCAAGTATCCTCACTCTCACAAAAGACATTCATGCATGATAACCAGCACCATAGGCTTTCCCCTGTACTTACTCAATGATCGAATCACCCGACAATTGTTCAAAGTTGTTGATTTGATCTTTGAGTTTAAGCTTTTTGGATCTCAAAAAATAACTATCTAAAAAGGCTCTTTGTAGCTCAGTCTAACAAGTGATTGAACTTTGTGGAAGCTTTGACAACCAAATTGCCACATCTCAAGTTAGAGATAGGGGGAACACTCTCAAACCAACTGTATCCATAGAGGGATTTTGTGTACCCATCACACTCTTACAAATAAATTCAACATTATGGAGATGACTATATGGATCCTCCGACGGGTAGCCTCGTAAACAAACCACAATTTTGAAGCATTTGTAGAAGACCACTAGACACGGGGAACTTAGTGTTGGCCGGTATTGGTGGCAAATTGCTCCCTTGACATCCACAGCCATAGTGTTCAACCTATATTGGTTCCATCCATATGCATTTTCATTAAAAGCCCTATGGTGTGTCCTATTTTCCCTTTCTGATGGATTTTCATCTTTACCTACATCTTCCTCATGTTGACCAATGGCTTCATCAATTGCGATATCCTCATTTTCTTGGGACTTTCTTCTTGCAATTTGATGGATCTCCAAGTTGATTAGAATTAAGGGATTGCCTTGGTTCCTTGTGTTAGGCATAAAACCTAGTTACCCTAAAAACAAAACTAAACAACAAAAACAAAAATAAAAATAAAATACAAGAGAATCTAGAAATTAATACTTGAATTAACTACTAGTGCACTCAAGTCAAAAAGCTAACCGTATCCCTGGTGACGACGCCATAATTTTTGATGTTCACGCTCAAATGGTAAAGTGGTCACTATCAAGTATAAACCTAACTAGAGGTTAGGGTCGAATTCACAGGGAATACAGTGTTGACCATATTGACTCACAAACAATTATTTCAAGCACTAATTGACTATTTTCTCTAGAATGGGGGGTTTTGCAATTTGAAATGAAAGAAGATAAAAGCACTACACTACTAATGTAAATAGACAATCAAATTGGGGGAGAATTTGGAAATTGTGTTCCCCATGATTTGTTAACTTAATTAACCCAGATAAAATAACTCTAATTGAGACATCGCATGCAGGACGGTAACTTAGCTTCTTCCAGCCCTCTTGTGAAGGTGAAGGTCGAATTTCACCATGGCTCTTGGTCGGCAAGCATAGTGTGCCAACTAACCATTACCTATTATCCAGTCAACCTCCCTTTGGTTAGGTTTGGTTAATTAGATGAGAACACATCAATGGAATTCTATCATCTACTTCTCTTTTTCTAATCATCATTACCATGGTCGAAATCGTGATAGTAGGTAGGTTTTGGTGTTGGCCACCATCAAACAACATTCAAAATGAAAGGAAATAGACAATACATGCACATACCCAATCAAAGAAATGCAAACAATCTTGGTTATTTCAAGTCAACTCCTCATGGTTCCCACAATACCAAGTTGTGGGTGATTAGTCACTCATGGCTAGGCCAACATCAAAAACAGTGATTATAATAAACATGGTTTATATATTACCCAAGAACAATAAAGAACAAAACCACCTTGATATTGAAACCACAAGCTTGCAACAATATTGTTTGAGTCCCCTAAAATGGATCTTCAAATAAAAATCCTAAAAGCTACTTTAAACCCTAAGAATAATACTCTCTAAGTGTATTTAATGTTGTGGAATCTGTAAAGGTGTCCAGTCCCCTTTTCAAAAATCCTATCATGAACTATTTATACCATTTACAAAAAGACCCTAAAAATCTAATAGAAAATCCAGCTGGTAGTAGATACTGTTCAAAGTTACGACTCGTAGGACACTCTACAAGTTGCAATCGAACTTTCATAGTCAGCACTTAGCATTTTGGACTTGACTGCTACGATTCATTTTTACGAGTTGTGGTCTTATCTACGACTCTTATGGTCTTCTCATGGTCTTTAGTTGAAGTTCTTGGTCCAAATATTGGCAACACTATTTCTGGCTACGAGGCCCCATCCTACGAGTCATAGTGAGACATATGAATCATAGATTAGCCTCATATAACTGACCTTCACTTCTTAAATTTCTTATTTTTGAACACTATTTCTGGCCACAAGGGCAAACTACGATTCGTAGGTTGGGCTACGACTCGTAGTATGGCTTGTATATCTTGAACTTTATCAAAATTTGTAATTTTCTTTCAAAATCAAGCCAACTTGTATTTTTTGCAAGTACAACATAGAAACACATAAAACAATAAAAAGATGCATTAAGAACATCTAAAATCCTATGTTTTAGGCATCAAATATGCTGTAATTTGGCAACGCATCAACTCTATTGAGGTTTTCATGGATGTCTTTAGTGTGGTTGGTGAAACATTCAAGGATTGCTTAATGCACTTGCATGTCGTGCTTAAAATATGTGAGGAATGCCATTTGGTGCTGAATTTGGAAAAGTGTTACATCATGGAGAAGGAGAGTATTGTATTTGGGCATAGAATCTTCATCAAGGGAATCAAGGTCAATAAAGCTAAAGTGGAGGTGATTGAGAAGCTTCCCCCCACCCATTTCTGTGAAGGGTGTGAGGAGTTTCCTAGGAAATTTGGGGTTAATATAGGCTCTTTATAAAAGACTTCTCCCAAATTACACATCCCTTCTGCAAACTACTTGAGAAGGACGCTAAGTTCATGTTTGATGACATATCCCTAAATGCATTTGAAGGACTAAAGCAGAAGCTAATTTCAGATCCTATTATTATAGCTACAGACTGGTCAAAGCACTTTAAAATCATATGTGATGTAAGCGTGGTCGCCCTTGGCATAGTGTTGGGACAACACCAAGGAAAGATATTACATCCTATATACTATGCTAGTAAAGCCCTAAATGACACCATAAAGAACTACACTATCACCAAAGAAGACCTACTTGAAGTGGCCTTTGCGTTGGAAAATTCAAGTCATATCACTTCGGGACAAAAGACATAGTGCATACAGATCACATTGTTTTTGAAGAAAGATGCAAATCAAGATTAATTTGATGGGTACTTCTTGTTAAAGAGTTTGACTTTGATGTTATCGACACAAAGGGGACCGAAAGTCAGGTTGCTGATCATTTCTCCAAATTAGAATATAGGGCCATGGAAAAATTTGATGATGGCTTAGCTAATGATGATTCATTCCCGGATGAGAGAACATTGGCAGCATTCCATGATCTTCTATCATGGTTTGCAGACTATGCAAACTATTTGGTTAGTGATATTGTGACACCAGACATCAATACCCACCAGCACCGTAAGTTCATGTCTGGTGTGAGAAAATTGTTTTGGGATGATCCATAATTTTTTCGTGTCTGTGTAGATCGAATTATTTGTCATTGTGTTCCTGAGGTCGAGATGATGAGCTAACTAGAGGCATGACACTATTTTTACTAGGTGCAATCATACTGTAGTCCGGACAACATATAAGATCTTTGGAGTGGCTACAGTTAGCTAACAATACACCAAGATGCTCATGACTATACCGAAGCATATGATAGAGGCTCTAAAAAGCAACATCTTCTCAACGTTTGGCACCCCTCAGGTGATCATTAGCGATGGAGGCTCTCACTTCTACAACAGATTATACAAAGCCCTACTTGAAAATATGGGGTAAAGCGTTAGGTGGCAACACCTTACCATCGTCAAACAAGTGGGCAAGTAGAATTGTCCAATAGGGAAATCAAATAGATTCTTTCCAAGATTGTGAATGCAAACAAGACAAATTGGTCGCGAAAGCTTGATGATGCATTATGGGCATACAGGACAACACTCAAGACCCCTATAGACACATCTCCTTACAAAATTGTCTTTAGGAAAGGTTGTCACTTGCCAGTAGAGCTTGAGCAATAGGCAATATGGGCATTGAAAAAGTTGAATCTAGATTGGAAAGATGCGGCAAACTCTAGGCTAAGCCAACACAATGAGCTTGATGCATTTCATTTGAGGGCATATGGGAGCTCTATCTTATACAAACAAAGGATAAAGTGACAACATGATCATCGCATAAAAAATCGCCAAGTCTCATTAGGGGACTTAATGTTGCTATACAGCTCCAGGCTAAAGTTGTTCCCTAGGAAACTCAACTCCAGATGGCTGTGACCCTTTAGGGTATCACATGTTTTTGACCATGGGGCCATCAAGTTGGAGAACACAAATGGTGGAAAATTCAAAGTGAATAGCCAAACAGTCAAACCATACCTTGGCAATGTTGAGGAAATAAAAAACAGTGAAAGCATGGACACTTGGCGAATTCTGAGTACCTAAGTTGTCAATATCATGTTGCGACAATAAATCAGGCGTTGCTTGGGAGGAAACCCAAGGTTGAGACTGGTGGTTAGATGCCTAGGTATGTTTCTTTTTGACCCTTATGTGTTATATTTAATTTTTGGGCATGGAAGACAATGCAACTCTTTTTTGATAGGGTGTGGGTTGTTATAGGCCTTAGTAAAGTGATTTCATCCAAGCTGGACCTTCGTTTTGAGGCTAAAGTGGTCGTTGTCAAGAAATATAAACTTACCAAAGTTAGAGTCGAACCCATTGAAAAAGAGGTGTATTGTCTTCAATGCACACCAAATATACAAAATAAAGTACCGGGATCAAAAAGACATACCTTGGGTTACCTCCCAAGAAACGACTAATTTCTTGTCCCTACATGCCATAGATTACTTGAGTACTCAGACTTCATCAAGTGTCCATGCATCTCCATTAACTATCATGGAAGGATAGGTGGTAATCTCGTCACCACGTGTAATCACCATCTTACACCATTCATTATTCTTTAAGTCCTATACTGTGTTGCTGGGTAATGTGCTTTTTTAACACTTACTGAGTTGAGATAATACTTGACCATACTGTTGTTCTAGCCTCTTAATATAGAAAGAATGAGATTCAACTCTCTAATTTATGATGGAGATGTCGAACTTAGTGCCCCTGAAGATCTCATACTGTGTGTCAGCCTTCCTCAAGAGTTGGTTGACTATCTCCTCAAGCATAGGATTTCTAGTACTCGTATCACAGTTGTTGGGGGACGCATAACAACCATTTCCGTAGCCATCTTTGTGATCCTAGACGTATCTTTCCTATCCCCTCTGTTTGGCGTGGTAACCTTCACAGTTTCTTCTAAACTAGTTCCCGTATCTTCTTTATTAGCATCTACATATTGGCATTATTCTTAGCAAGGACCTGTATGATATCCTTATTTGTCCGTTCTTTCTTCGAACTTATGCCGACCATACTTGAGCTTTTTGTAGAAGGCTTATTCCTTGGCCCTACATGCAATTCATCATGGCTTCCATATCAACATTCTTAAAATCTCTATGAATGATTAATCTAAGCACATGCCCCCAAAAATGGTATTGATATATGCTTGGCTATTTGTGTCCAGTGCATGGTAGAAGATTTCCACCAAGGCATCATCAACAATTTTGTGGTCATGGACACTCCTCAAGCATTTTGTGAATTGCTCCTATGTATATCACGACCCAAGCCTAGGGCCTAGATGTGACACGGAGAAACCCAAAGAGACCCAAACAAGCCTCTTAACATATCAATCACACATCCTCAATCACGAAAGCAAAGTAAACAACAATAAGAGGCAATATAAAAAGGGAAATGGGACCAAGGGAAGTCTTTGATAATCATAAAAGAATAAAGAGTCAAGCTTATAACATAAATACATCATAATAATCCAACAACACCTATAAAAAAGAATGGAGTGGGGGCCAAGACATTTTCTGGGCTCACCCACATAAGAACATGTGTTCAACAAAAGAAATCTCAATATAGCAAGAATAGTAAAGATAGGGCTCACCAAAGCTTACTTCAATTGATCATACTAGACACGTAGAGGATGATCAAGTGGTGCTCCGGTTCCTACATAGTAATATCATGTTGACATGGAGTATGCAGTAGTACGTTTGAATGTATTAAGTATGTAGGATCCAATGTAACAAGACATAAGCCAATATCGTGAAAATGCATAGTAATAAGCATTAGATAAGTGAGATATCAATATGGAATGCATGGTCAATTCTTGAAGTAAAACATGCTTGTAAATCATTCAACTTGCATAGCACATAATACATATGTGGGAAGAGACCCTAACCGATGAAAGTAAGACCAAGCGAGTTATAACCTGGAATCCCGATGATTACCTCTCATCAACGAAGAGGTTGTATACTTGCCAAGGTAAACCATACTTCACCTTACAGGAGCCCATCCCATTTAAGAGAAGTAACACCCCTTATGGGAACTTGTCCCATTTTGGAGAAATAATCCCCCTTACAGGAACTTGTCCCATTTCGGGATGGATTCCATGATAAAGTGTACTAAATGTATCTACTAGTATAGAAAGGGTACCAATCATAATCAAATGTTAGCAAATAGTTCGAGGAAAGGAGTATGAACCCTTGAACATAGTCCACAAAGACATCTAATCCATTAGTGCTAAGTACAATCGCAGGTTACACTTGAAATAACATTAACTTTAGTAACTTCTAGGAAACGTGAGATGAGTAGCTCTTAAACATGTTTGACCTCTAATGGTGAGCCTAACTTGAAATATGAGAGTAGATCATAATCATACATGAACCCTTACTTTAATATGAATGACTCACAAGAGGTAAAAATCTTGGAATAAGGCTTAACTTGCTACTTGTAACATCATAGATACTTTTCATGAACTCAATACAAACCTAAAAGCCCTTAATCATCACATAGTCACTTGACATGTAAATCATGAAATAGATCATCAAGAACTTGAGAATCCTTAACTTGACATTTTGTCAAACACTTGGTGGGTTCATAATGCTAGTTCAAAATCATGCAATTCAAGAGTGAAATAATACGATAGTTTGATAGCTCCAAAAATGCATAGTCTCAATAGACAAAACTCGCTCATAGTACAAGCTTGAAATAGATAGTCATGCATAATCAATCGACTTTTCATAAAACCCCAATATAATTTATACTCATAATCCATAGTAAAAGATATTCATAGATGATACAACTTGCAAACATGCAATTTTTCATAAAAAGGAAGATTGGGCTCCATGGGTGAAAGGAACCAATAGATGAAACCTACATACCTCAAACTTGGGTTTTCTTGAGATGAGCTTGAAGAGAATCCTTGAGTTCCAATGTTACGCTTGAACCCCTTGAATTTTCAAGGAGATATTTGGTTAAGTCATGGAGAGGTTTTTGAGAGGGCATTGAGTGATATAGAGTTGAAAAATGGCTAGGTATAGGTGTTTTCACGGATAAGTGGGTATGGGGCTATGACTCCAATGCCCTTGGTTGAGATGGAAAACCCAAGGAAAATGATACACTACTCCGTACCCTTGGCACGACACAAACCAGTTGTGAACTTCATTCCAACACTAATCCGTGCCCCTGGCGCATTGCGGCCAGAGAGCGGATGGCAACTAGAAATCGAAAATTAGCAAAAGTTATTTTTAAAAATGGGTCCTATAAAATCTAGGTTCTACCCATTTCCCACTCAACTTTGCCCCTTGATCGAGAATATGAAGTCAAATTTTTGATACCATACAAGGATTTTGAGATATATGGAAATTACGATTATGGGCATTTTCGAAGCATGTTTTCGGAGAGTTTCAATATCTCCCCCTTGGGAACATTCATCCCCGAATGTCAAAGAAATGTGCATAAGAGAAGTAATCATGAAGATTTCAGCCTGACATTAATGCAACAAATGCATTTAAATATCATTTTAAAAAATCTGAACATGAATGTCAAAAATCACCATAAACTTTTCAACATAAACATGAATGTATTGATGATGTTCATGCTCTAATAAGAAAGCGATCATTGTCATCAATTAACCTAACCATAGGTTAGGGTCGAACCCATAGAGAATACGAGATTTGACGATAGAGATCCTCTATCAATCATTTCAAGCATCAGTGGTTAAAATCTCTAAATATGGGGGGGTTATGATTTAAGAACAAAAATAAAAATAAATAGTATACTAGCTATGCTGGAAGACAATCAAAATTAGGGACAACTCGGGAAGTATGTTCCCCACGATTCATTCACTGAATTACCCTAGACAACATAACTCTAATTGAGAATTTGCATGCAGGACAGTAACTTAGGTTCTTCCAACCCTCTTGTGAAGGTGAAGGTTGAATTTACCATGGCGCTTGGTCGATAACCATGGTGCGCCAACTAACCGTTAACCATTCTCCTAGTCAACCTCCCTTTGGTTAGGTTTGGTTTATTAGACGAGAACGCATCTATCAAATTCTGTCATTCACTTCCCTTTTTCTATTCGTCACTGTCTTGGTCAGGATCGCAATAGTAGGCAGGGTTAGGTGCTGGCCACCACCAAACATCAATCAAAATGAATGGAAATAAACAATATATGCATAAAAACCCAATCAAAGAAATGTACATATTATAAGTTATTACAGGTCAACTACTCATGGTTCCTACAACCCCAAGTTCTCAGTGCTTAGCTACTCATGGCTAAGGCAAAATTAACAACAATGAAAATAAATGACATAGTTGAGAGTTTACCCAAAACAATGAGGAACAAGAGCACCGCAAGTTGAAATCCATAAGCTTTGACAAATGGAGAATAAGTACAATGTGTGTCTTGTAATCCCCAAACGCAGGTCTTCATATTAAAAGTAAGAATCTACACTAAACCCTAGAAAAACCTTTAGAATATTCAAGAGAGAATATCCAAAGTCTTCTACAGGATATTCAATGTCTCAGCTCTTTTTCTAAAACCCTATCATTGTGTGATAAGAAGATACCACCTAAACTCAAAGGTAAGTTTTACAGATTGGTGGTTAGACCATCTTTGCTGTATGGGTGGAGTGTTGGCCAATAAAAAACGCACATGTCCAGAATATGCATGTCGCGGAAATGAGGATGTTGAGATGGATGTGTTGTCACACCAGGAGTGACAAGATTAGGAATGAGACCATTCGGGAGAAGCTTGAGGTGGCTCCGGTGGCTGATAAGATGAGGGAAGCGAGACTGCGTTGGTTTGGACATGTTCAGAGAAGGAGTACCAATGCTCCTATTAGGAGGTGCGAGAGTTGGTTTTAGGAGCTACATGGAGGGGTAGAGGTAGACCAAAGAAGTATTGGGGGGGAGGTGATCAGACATGATATGACAGAACTTGATCTCAATGAGGACATGGCCCTAGATAGAAAGAAGTGGTGGTCTCGAATTAGAGTAGTAGGCTAATTGTTTGTTTGTTTTTGCTGTTCCCTTTCTTTTACTTTTTGTCATATCTAGTTTATTCTGCTTATGGGTTCTCGTGACGAGGGTTACTAGGAAACAACCTCTCTACTTCTAAAAGGTAGTGCTAAGGTCTGCGTACATTCTACCCTCCCCAGACCCCACTTGTGGGATTGCATTGGGCATGTTGTTGTTGTTGTTGTACAATTTAACACTAAAAATTAAATAGAAAATACAAGTGGCAGCAAGTACGACGCACAGGTACGACTCGTAGGTCGAATCATAACTGGGGTTTTGTGGTAGGCACTTCATATTTTGGACTTGACTGTTATGATCCACTGATCCGAGTCGTTGCTTGAGCTACGAATCGTATGCTCCTCTCATAGTCTAGGCCTTTAGTTCTTGGTCCAAACTTTAGCTTTCTATTTCTCCAACCTATATGAGACATAGTGAGACCTACGACTCATAGAGTGGCCCTGTAGGACTGACCTCCACTTAGCAAATTTTTGGCTCACTGTTTCTTGCTACGAGAGCACCCCATGACTCGTTTCTTGGCTTACGACTCATAGGATGACTCGTATATCCTGCACATCAGCAAAAGCTGCAATTTTCTCCCAAAATCATGCAACCTATGTTTTTTGCAATAATAACATAAAAACCATAAAAAGTCGCATTAACAACTCACAAAATTCCTTGTTTTAGGCACCAAATCTGTTGTATTATGACAGCGTATCAACACCCTCAAGCGACGACTCAATCTGAGCAGACAATGAGAAACACAAAGTAGCTACTATAATGGCATATACATCACTTCACTCCAGTTCAGGTACCCAACTCTCACTTCCAAAAACTGATTACAAAGCTACTAAGCAAAGCAAGGAACAAAGATGTATACAACAATCCAACTATGACAAATGAAGGAGTATTAACAATCCACAGTCATTGAATTAGTCATATGCCAATCATGCGGTGCAACTGCCCTCACAGAAAAGAAGTCCCTCTTTCTCACTCAAAAAGCATTTAACATTTAGAGACTGTGCAAGCATTCTCACTCTCACAAATTAAATTCATGCAAAATTACTAATACCATAGGCTTGCCTCTATACGCAATTTCAGGATTGATGAAAAGTGCATTTGGATCACTTTAGGATTTAATGGCTCGTAACATAGGCTCATGGGGCTTTGGTATGGGATTTTAGGCAAATAATGACTAAAAGCTATCCTAGAACCATGTTTATCAACTATCTTACCTCCCTAACTCAACCATTTTCACTAAATCCGCCCTTATTCTCCTTTGTCAAGCTTTTCTCAGGTGCTTTCTTTCTCTTTTTCAGCTCTGCCTTATTTTTGAACTCATTTTTGCTATTCTCTTCAATCCAAGGCAACTTTTCTTTTCTTTTTCTCACCACGCACATGATATCTTCATTTCTTTCTTTCTTTCCCAACTAACAACCTCATTTTCATTACTTTACCACAATAAAGGCCACCCTCAACTTAGGTTTTTAGCGTGAGGTGAAGCACACTATCTATTCCCCAAACCAGGGCCATTATTTGTAGGCACCCTCAACTTAGGCTTTAAGCGTCAATCAAGGTTCACATGATCTAGGATAGACCAGGGCCAACATCAAGGTATTTCATACAACAAGTCTAGGCTAGCTAGGTTTCAAGAAAGAATAGTTACATCAAAAGCTTAAAAAATTGGAACAAGGGATCAACTATCACATTTGGTAAGTCATTTAGGCAAAAGTGGATTTCACTAAAAGAATAATGGCCTAAGATCCTTTCCCAATCAACCACATCACCAATCGAATCTTAGAGTAATAAGGCAAGTTCAGAGTCCATACATTACACATGAATGCAGAAAAGTAAGCTCACACACATATGGCACCACAAACACAATCAAGTATAGACTCACAGGTCATGATTGAAGCATCAACTAGCCTTCTCCTCATCAGAACAAACATTGCCAGATAATCATATGCATGATTGAAGTAATAACCAACAATCTCAAATATTTTGAGTGTACTGAATTTTCAAACATTCAAAGAGCATTTAAAGACTATATATATGCCATAAAGATAATAACTACTATATATCTACAAATTATCTTAACTACCTAAACATGCCTGTTCAATGGAAATTAAAACATCAACAAGGAAAATGAAACATGGCAAGAAAACCTTAGGATAAAAAATAGGGGAAGTTATTTACTTAATGTTACTCAGACTTTACCCTAGTCCATAACTTCTCACACTCCACCAAAAGAAAATACTTTGTCCTCAAAGTAAGCGCATATATATATCAAAAAAAAAGTTAAAACTAGACATCCAAAACATGGTTAAAAACCACATTCAAAACACAATATGTAAAAGTATCAAAAAACCAACAGAAAGAAAATATTGTCTAACATAAAGGACAAAGTATCCAGTAATATAAAATAATAACTGGCATCAAAACATCAAACACATAGTGCTCAAGCACAGGCATCTGTTTAGTCCTGGGGGTCCTGGGTCTCTGTCACCTCCTCGGTGGTACGGGCTGCAACTATCTGAGAACTACTCTCTCTATGTGCTATCCGTCGCTCTCGGTCCTTACTCAATGATGCCAAAGCTATGGACTCCTACAATACCTCCTCTAGTATCTACTCCTCTAGTGCGAATGCCTCATAGTCAGTCTTGGGCCTCTTCTGGCTCACCGTTGGGTCATCACTTTGGAGAGGCTTTTTCCCGTGGGCATGTGGGTGGTCATCAAATAAGTCAAATATGTCATCACCCGCCAGTTCTACCTCTGGGGTTGCTATAGGAGTTGCTAACATCTTCAACAAGTCGGCCTTAAACTTGGCTAACTCCTCTATCACAACACTCATGTCACCAGGCCTGGCATTTATGATCCTCTTCTAGAGCCGATCCTCTAAAGGATCTACTATGGCATCCAATGCTCTGACTCTCTCATCTATTAACTCACGAGTGTATGCCTTGGCCCTCTCCTCAAAGTCCTGGACTGTGTGACAGATCCACGGTCTGATCTGGCCAGGCAACCTCTGCAACTCGAACTTCATAGTGTCTACTGACTGCAAAGCAATAGAAGATATAAGAGAATCAACCTATATAGTAGAAGATGTTGGTGTAGATATGCTTGATGATGGCATTGGCTAGATCTTAACAGCTAGAGCTGGCCCTGAAGTAGCTGGAGTAGCACTAGTGGTGGCTGGGGTCTGCTCCTGAGTTTGTGGCTCCACGGGGCATGGCTTTGGAATGGGAGGGGAAGTTGCTCTCTGTAGGGCCACTAGGTTCTCATCAGGCTTGATTAGGTTGTGATCCATGGTGCACAAGGCCTCTACATATAGGTCACGGTGGGGGTCAACATGAACACTTATTGCACTACACAAACGATGAATCATGATAGGGAAAGGCCATGAGGTGCTAGTCTTGACAATGGACTCGTGTATCTGCTCAGCCATAACTCAGGCCCAATCAATTTTGTATCTAGCCAAGATGCAGGCTAATAGTAATAGTCACTCCAAGGTAATCACATTTTCCATAAAAGTCAGCTTGATACGCCAATGGATAACAGACCACCAAAACTTGGCTCGGAAAGAGAAGTGGGCTTTCACGATCTGATTAGTGTGGTTTGTGCCCCACATAGGCTAGAAACCCTCCTATCATATCTAGCTGAAGTAACTCAATTTTGACCCAAACATCTTTTTCGTTAACTGTTTTCTTCATCTTTAAAATTATACTATTATACTCTGCGGTGGATTGAGGCACTCTGTAGTTAGGCCCGAACTGAACCTGCCGAATATTTTCCTCAGATATTTCAAATCTCTGACCCTGACAGAAACTTTTTGTACTCTAGGTTAATCAATAGCCTTCTTGTTCTTGGGCAGGCCTCGGAGAAGAGTCGCATAATAAGCTGCATAGAACTCCCCGACCAAATAAGGGGCATAATTGTCCAATCGCTATGAAGTCCACTAGATTCCGAGTGTATCGATCTCTACATCCAACCCCATTACCCCTATCCAACCCGGAGTAATTTAATCTCGACTCCTCATGGAACTGTCGGACAGGCTTTCCCTGCCGCTTCAGCTCCAACCCTTATCATAGATAACTTTAATTTCGAGGATGCCCCATCTTGGGTTAGTCGGAGGCTGTTATTCTGCTTCTTCCTATTATGCTTATGACTCTGATGATGTTCATGCTCAAATAAGAAAGTAGTGGATGTCGGCAATTAACCTAACCGAAGGTTAGGGTCGAATCCACGGGAAAACAGGGTTTCACTACAAGAATTCACTATAAATCATTTCAAGTATCAATAACTAAAATCTCTAAAGTGGGGGGGTTGTGATTCAAGAACAATATAAAATAAATACTATACTATGATGTGGAAAAACACTCAATTTTAGGGACAACTTGGAGTTGTGTTCCCCATGGTTCGATGACTCAATTACCCTAGGTAACATAACTACAATTGGAGATTCGTACGCAGGGAGGTAACTTAGGTTCTTCCATCCCTTTTGTTAAGGTGAAGGTCGAATTATACCATGGCACTTGGTCGGCAACCATGGCGTGCCAACTAACAATTACTTATTATCCCACTCAACCTCCCCTTGGTAAGGTTTGGTTGATTAGACAAGAACACATGAATCAAATTCTGTCATCTACTTCTTTTTTTCTATTCGTCAATACTTTGGCTGGGATCATGATAGTAGGCGGGGTTTGGTGTTAACCACCACCAAACAACAATCATAATGAAGAGAAATAGACAATACATGCAAAATCCCAATCATAGAAATGCAATAAATCTAGGTTATCTTTAGTCAAATACCCATGGTTCCCACAACTCCATTTTGTGGGTGCTTAGTTACTCATGGCTAAGGCAATGCTAAAAGAAATACAAACAAAAGACATGATTGAGAATTTTACCCAAAGCAATGAAGATTGAATACACCATAAGTTTCAAAGAACGAGCTTGATAGATTGATAAAAAGAACAAAGCAAGATTTGCAATCCCCAAAATAGGGTTTTCGAAGATAAAATTATAAACTAAGCTAAAATCCTAAAAGTTTCCTTGAGAGTATATTCAAAAATGATATTCTCTTCCCTGTTTTTCGGATCTCCTTAATAAAACCCTAACTTAAACTATTTATAGTGTTTGCAAAATAACCCTAAATATTAAATAGAAAAGATAGTTGATAGTTGGTACGCCTCGTAGGTATGACTCGTTGGGTAACCTATGAGTTGTAATCGGGGTGTCATATCAGGTTCTTGGCATATTCGACTCAACTAGTACAAGTCGTAGCTTGGGCTATGACTGGTATGCTCTTATCATAGTTTAGGCCTTCAGTTGTTGATCCAAAGTTTGGGCTCTCTAATTCCTGCTACGAGTACACCTATACGAGTCGTAGTGAGACCTACAACTTGTAGGGTGGCCTCATAAGGTTGACCTCCACTTAGCAAATTTCTTATTTTTTGTCTCTGTTCCTAGCTATGATAACACCTTACAACTTGTAGCTTGGGCTACAACTCGTAGGTGAACTTGTATGTCCTATGCTTTAATAAAATCTGCAACTTTTGTCCAAAATCATACAAACATAACTTTTCTGCAAGAACAACACAAAAACACATAAAAACATTAAAAATTCGCATTAAGAACTCACAAAATCCCTTGTTTTAGGTATCAAATGTGTTGCATTTTGACAACACATCAACAACCTCAATTTAGAATTGTTGCTTGTCCTCAAGAGATGACTCAATCTACATCGACAATGAGAAAATCATAGCAGTTATACCAATGGCATATATATCATTCACCTCTAATCCAGGTACCCAACTATCATTTTCAAAACCAGATTGCAAAATTACGCACAACAAGAACATGATGATGAATTGGGCAATCCAACTATTACAAGCTAAGGAGCATCGACCATCCATAATCTCTAGTGTAGCCATATGCTAATCAAGAGTGCAAATGCCCTCACAGAAAAGAAGTCCTTATTACTCACTCAAAAAGCATTTAGAATTTAGGGACTGAGGAAGCATTCTCACTCTCACAATTGAAATTCATGGACAATGACTAACACCATAGGCTTGCATCTATACTCATCTTCTAGCTCGGTGACAAAGTGGATTTGGATCACTTTAGGACTTAAGGGCTTGTAACATAGGTTCAGGGGGCTTTGGTATCACATTTTAGGCAAGTAGTGACTAAAAGCTATCCTTGAACCATGTTTACTAATACTTTTACTTTTGTAGCTCAACCATTTTCACTATATCCACCCTTATTCTCCTGTTTCAAACTTTTCTTGAGTACTTTCTTTCTATTTTCAGCTTTTCCTTATTTCTGAACTTAATTCTTGCAATTTTTTCTCAACTAAAGGCACTTTTTTTTCTTTTTCTTCACCGGGCTCATGATTTTTCATTTCTTTCTTTATTTCCCAACTAACCACCTCATTGTTATTACTTTACCACAATAAGGGCTACCCTCAACTTACGCTTTTAGCTTGATGTGAAGTACATTATATCTATTCCCCAAACTAGGGCCACACTTTGTAGCCACCCTCAACTTAGGTTTTTAGCCTTAACAACGGTTCACATTTTCAAGGATAGACCAGAGCCAATATCGAGGTATTTCATCAAACAAAGTTAAACTAGTAAGGTGTCAAGAAAGAATGAGTACATAAGAGGCTGAAAAATTTGGAACAAGGGATTCACTCACTCATTTGGTAGGTCATTTAGGTAAAAGTAGATTCCACTAAAAGAACAATGGCCTAAGATCCTTTCCGAATCAACCACGTCACTAATCCAATCTTAGAGTAATAAGGCAAGTTCTGTGTCCATACATTATACATAAATGAGGCAAAATAAGCTCTCACACACATGGCATCACAAACACAATCAAGTATAGACTCACAGGTCATGCTTCAAGCCTCAACTTACCTTTACATTATCAGAACAAACATCACCAGATTATCAAAATGCATGAGTGCATCAATAATCACAATCTCAATAATTTTGAGGGTACCTAATTTTTCAAATCATTCAAAAACCATTTAGAGTCTATGTATATGCCAACAGATAATACTACTATAAACTTACACTTCTTCTACACTACCTAAACATGCCGGTTTAACAGAAAATCAAACATCCACAAGGAAAAAGAGTCACGGCAAGAAAACCTTGGGATCAAAAATAAGGGAAGTTATGGACTCGAGGTTACTCAGACTATGCCATACTTCATAACTTCCCACACCCCACCAAAATCGAATAATTTGTCCTCAAAGAAAAGAAAAGAATGAAAACCAAACACAATAACATAGAGATATATATACATACATTACAAACCAAAAACTAACATCCACAATATAAGTAAAAAAACAATATCCAACCTAAAAATATTTAAACACATCCAAAAACATACAACATAATAAAAAGATTATCTAATAACAGAACAAAGTATCCATAATGACAAAAATAAGAACTGGGGTCAAAAGGAGTTAAACATCCTGGTGCATCAAGCACCAATCTCTGGCTGGTCAGCAGGGTCCTGGGTCACCATCTCCTCCTCAGCAATCCGGGTCGCAGCTGTACGTGAACTACCCTCTTAATATAAATGCTACTGCTCCCTATCTCTCTATATGTCCGCCAACAGGATTGACTCTTGCACTACATCCTCTGATATCAGCTCCTCCTCCGTGGCTGTTGGGTCATCAGGTCGAGGCCTCTTATGGCTCATCTCTAGATCATTTGTCTCGAGAGGCCTCTTCCCATGAGCATGCAGGCGCTCAACTAGCCAGTCAAACACCTCGTTACCCGTTGGTGCTACCTTTGGGACTACAGCAGGGGTTGTTAACATCTGTAATAGGTCAACCTTGAACTTTGCCAACTCCTCGATCACCGTGCTCATGTTAGTAGGCTTAGCACTCTCAAGTCTCCGCTGGACTCTTTCATCTACCAATGCACGGGTGAATGCCTTCATCCTCTCCTCCGAGTCCCTCAAGGCCTGGTTGACCCAAGGTCTGACCTGTGTTGCTAAAGCCTGTAGATTGGAAAGTAACCAAAGAGACAATAGAATCAACCTGTAATGTAGCTGGTGCTGGTGCTGGAGTATTGGAGGATGGCGTGGACTCAATCTCCATAGCTTGCGTAGGCTCTGTAGTGGTTGGAGTAGTGTCGTTTGTAGTTGTAGGTGAACCCTAGGTCTGAGGCTCTATCGAGAATTGCTTTGGCATCACTGGAGAAACAACTCTCTGAAGAGCTAATGGGTTCTCGTCAACCTTAATTAGACTGGGGTCTATCACACAACCTCTACATGAGGGTCCAAGTGGAGGGTGACTTACACACCAGCTTCCTTACATAATCTATGTATCAGGATAGGGAATGGAAAGGCTTGTTAGGTGCAGACTGTCGACTCATGAATCTGTTCTGCCATAACACGAGCCTATTAAATTTCGTACCCTACTAAGATGCTCGCCAACAACATGTCCCTATCCAGTATGGTCACATTATCACTGAACGTGGGTCTGATGCGCCAACGGATGATGGCCTACCAAAACATTGCCCAAAATGAGAGGTGGGTCTTAAGAATATACTCTGTGTTCTTCGTAATCCATGTTGGCTCAACACCTTTCTCCCAAATTTGGCTTGCTATCCACCTAAGGAGATTTATTCTCAGCTTGACATCCTTTTGATTAACTCTCTTTCGTATATCTATAATCCTATGGTCATAATCGGCAGTGGAGTATGGCACTCTACAATTTGGCCCAAACTGTACCCTTTGAAAGGTTTCTTCTGAGATATCAACAACCTCACATCTAACTAGGACTTCACTCAAGTGGCTGCTAAATGGGCTTTTTGTGCCTCAGAAGATCGCTACGTAAAGTAGCATAGTAAGAGGCATAGAATTCTTGGACCATGTAGCGGGCGTACTTTCCCAACACTTGTGATAGCTATCCTAGTCCATGGCACTCAATTTCAGCATCTAGTCCCAGTGTACTTCTTAGCCCCGAGTTTTTTAACCTTGCCTCCTCATGAAACCTCCGCACCGGCCTCCCTTGAATTTTTGGTTCAAGTCCCTCTTCATAAATCTCTCTCATGCTTGGGACACACCAACTTGTGCTTTGAGGGTCTATAGAGGTGATGGTGTAAATCGAATCTGTTGGCTGTTGTGGAGTATTCTCCTCTTGCTGAACTTGAGATACCTCGATAGAATCTGACTCAAAAAGTGAGGTATCATCATATGATACTTCATCGCCACCCTCCTCTTCAGACTGGGATGGACTATCCACTTCCATCAGGACCCTTGTTGTTTGTGATATCATCTCAGGCACATTAGCTTCAGGATCTTGGTGCATATTTATCTCTTTAGTAAATTGTTCATCATCTGACGTCTCATATCTCAGTCGGTGCCCTGGAGTCGAGGCAACATCCCTTCAACCACTTGATGGTATGACATCTTAAAAGTCAACACATACTAACACATGAGTCCCATGATGTCTTGTTCCACAAATGACTAACACATAAAATGATCAAACAATACACAATACAAATACCAAAGTGTAAAGCAACCAAACCAAGTGCAGGGTTGTAGGTACAAGGTGAAGGTATGACTCGTTCGGTGACCTACAAGCCATACTGTAGACTCGTACTACCAAGTTCTCTAAGAGAAATGTATTCTAGAATCAACAATGAGATGCAGGTACTACTCGTAGGGTCACCTATGAGTCCTAGTCAGGGCTCATACCACATTCTAGAAACATTTTGAAAATTCAAATATGGGCCATAAGACCACCAGTACGAGTTGTAGCAAGTGCTACAAATCATATGTAAGTCTAGTATTGAAAATGTTAAAGAACCATAGGTGACTGTTGCCTTCCACGAAGTGCCACTAACTTTTCCACAATGTCCAAGAATTAACCAGGAAGCATCAGAAATCAAAAACACATGAATAACCCAATAATAAACCTAATCACTACACTTTGCTAACATCCTAGAGTGAAACAAGAATTCTCCATATCGCTCAAAATATTTCTAGTATGAACTAATCTTTAACATCAGACAATTTCAACAATAGTACAGCACAACTGGAGATATGCAAAGGTTTACTCAAGTTCATACAATAGTCATTGCTAACAACAGAATGATGTCACCCCAACATAGTTTTCACTAGCTAATTACCCACAAGTCATGTAATAGACACATACACCCATAACATCAGACTTCATAATCACAAAACAAGGGTAGAATTAAAGAATCGACTCATTACAGGGGCGCAGAAAATTCTAAATCATACTCCTCCCACTATCACAATCATTTTCACATGGTTTTGCTAAGCATAATCCCAAGATATTCGCTGAAATACTCACAAAACATGATTATTTTAGATGTATGCCATACTTAACCATGAAAACATACAAGATGAAAGATGACTATGTGATTGGAAGTAGAAGATTAGGCCGGAAAAATGGTGAATAACACTTGTTGGGAGATGTTAGTAAAAGAATGATATAGGGGATGAATAAAACAATGAAAAGTAATGTTTGGGGGGTTATAGGGGAAAAAAAACCATTTTAGGGAGGGAAATGAGGAGCCAAAAGGCGTTAGTATTTTAATATGCCAAACCGAGTCACTTTTAAAATTCTGCAAGCGGGGTCTACGAGACACCGACTATGAGTAGTAGGGCGTCCTACGACTCGTAGATCTCGATCTCGTAGTAGACCCAGCATTTAGGAAAAATATAGAAAGCATACCTGCGTAGTACGAACCTCACTTATGACTCGCAGAGGACCCTACGAATCATAAATTTGGCTCATAGTGTGTGTGACAACTTTCAATACTCATTGTTTCCCTCTTCTAGGCATGACTACGGGTTTTACTACTGACTATGACTCGTAGGCCTGCTCGTAGAGGCTACTCTAATTGCCATTTTCTTTAACTGTTTAGCTTTTGATTTGTTCCTGCAACCAATTACTCAAGATACACCAAAAATGAAAAGTAATTCAGCTGGTTCTAAGTCTTAACAATCATAACAAAACATTAGACCACCATCCTACAAGTAAAACAAATGAAAACAACTCAAATAATCCAAAAACATAACAGATGCTTGGGTTGCCTCCCAAGAAGCGCCTCGTTTAATGTCGTGGTTTGACTCTGCCATCATGCATAATCAGACTTCTCCATGAGTTCCATCGCTACTCCTTCTGCTCATCTTGCACAGCCTCTACATTCACAGCAAGCTACTCCGTCCTATATCCAAGCCTTTGCATTGACATAGTTTGTTGTTCCACTTTGTAGTTACTCTTGAGAACATCAAACTTTATCTCCTGAATAATATCATCTTGCTCATTGACCTTGATCAGGACTTGTTCAAGCATATGCCAATCATTGTTAGATGATCAGTGATGCAATGTTGGTGTAGTAAACCTCGGTCAATTTGGCTCATTCTCACTCTTGGGTTTACTTAGGGTTTCCTTTCAATACCCTAGTGGATGGTCCGGTCTGTCCTTGAAAGGGTTGGTAGACTTGGGCAACTGTAGATAACTTGTCCATATGCTCGGTGATCTCATTAAATGGTCATCTTAGGAACTCCCAACAGTCCCCTCCAAACAATGTGTCGGCAGGCCCTTGTCACTAAGAGATTAGTGCTTGGTAGAAGGTAGCCGCCAATTCATCATCAGTCAGACAATGGTTTTGGTTCATTGCCAAGCACTGTATATAACTTTCAAAAGTACTACCAAAGGTTCTCCTAGAACCCTTTTAAAATTGTAGATATTATTTTGTATCTTTTTCTTGTTGGGTTCCTTATAGAAATTCATGAGGAAGACTCTTTGTAGCTCCCCCCAATTAGAACAAACATCAGGTGGGAGAATTGACCACCATTCCGTAGCCTCACTCCGGAGAGTCATGGGGAAAGCTTGAAGAGCCATGACCTCCCAAGCAGGATATCTTGTCCTAAGAACCCCCCTCAGTGTTTAAGTAAAATTTTGCAAGAGAGTCTGGGGGTCGTCAGACTCTTGTCCATAAAAACAAGCTCGCTTCTGCAATGTATCCAATAAGTCATTTGAGATTTAGAACTTTTGATCAGTCATGGTGCCAACCAACCTGTGAATAGGCTAAAAAGCAAAACCAAAAGATAAAAGTAAAATACAAGAGAGCTTAGAAATTAACACTAGAACTAACTAATAGTAAAATCAAGTCAAAACCTAGTTGTATATCCCGGTAACGGCACCATCATTATTAATAATGTTCACGCTCCAATAAGAAAGTGGTCGCTGTCAACAATTAACCTAACCGAAGATTAGGGTCGAATCCACAAGGAATATATGGTTTGACTACAAGAATTCACTATCAATCATTTCGAGTATCGATAACTGAAATCTCTAAATAGGGGTGGAGGGTTTGTGATTCAAGAACAAAATAAAATTAACACTATACTACGATGAGGAAAAACACTCAATTTTAGGGACAACTCGGGAATCGGGTTCCCCATGGTTTGTTGACTCAATTACCCTAGGTAACATAACTACAATTGGAGATTCGCATGAAGGATGGTAACTTAGGTTCTTCCAGCCCTCTTGTGAAGTTAAAGGTCAAATTGCACCATGGCGCTTGGTCGGCTACCATGGCATGCCAACTAACTGTTACCTATTGTCCCTGTCAACCTCCCCTTGGTCAGGTTTGGTTGATTAGACGAGAACATATCAATCGAATTCCAACATCTACTTCTCTTTTCCTATTCATCACTGCCTAGGTTGGGATCATGATAATAGGCGGGGTTTGGTGTTGGCCACCACCAAAGAACAATGATAATGAAGAGAAATACACAATCATGGTAAATCCCAATCCTAAAAATGCAATAAACCTAGGTTATCTCAAGTCAAATACCCATGGTTCCCACAACCCAAGTTGTCAATGCTTAGTTACTAATGGCTAAGGCAAAACTAACAAAAATGCAAATGAAACACATGATTGAGAATTTACCAAAAGCGATGAAGATTGAAGACACCACAAGTTGCAAACCACATGCTTGATAGATTGATAACAAGAACAAAGTAAGATTTGCAATCCCCAAAATAGGGTTTTCCAAGAGAAAATGATAAACTAAGCTAAAAACCTAAAACTTACCTTGAGAGTATATTCAGAGATGATAATCTCTTCTCTATTTTTTGGATCTCCTTAATGAAACCCTAACTTCAACAATTTATAGTGTTTACAAAATAACCCTAAAAACTACACAGAAGAGACAGTTGGCAGCTAGTACGCCTCGCAGGTACGACTTTTAAGGTGATCTTAGAGTCATAATTAGGGTCCTATATAAGGTTATTGGCATCTTGGACTCAACTAGTACGACCCACTGGAAGAAGTCGTAGCTTGGGCTACGACTCGTATGCTCCTCTCGTAGTCTAGGCCTTTAGTTGATGATCCAAAGTTTGCACTCTTTGATTCTTGCTACAAGTACACCTGTACGAGTCATAGTGAGATCATGCTAACCTAACGTTTCTGCAAAAACAACTCAAAAACACATAAAACCATAAAAAGTCGCATTAACAACTCACAAAATCACTTTTTAGGCAGCAAATGTGCTATATTTTGATAGCACGTCAGACCCCTCCTCTTATTTGGCCTCAGTGTGAGTAGGAGTCATCTGCAGTGAACTACTACTGGACCCATCACTAGTGCCCTCCTCCTCAAACTAGGACAAACTATCAACAATTACTGGAACTTGTGCAGTGTGAGCTCGAGTTTGAGGCACACTGCCTCAGGGTCTATCCTGACTCTTTTGGACTTCCACAGATTCCTCGGATTGTTCCATTTTGGAAGATTCATTTACTAACTTCCTTTAAAAGACTTGTATGGCTTGTTTGTCTTTCGGAGGCCTTATACCTGTAAATTGACAACACAAACCACAAAGTGAGCGCCATAGTGTTTGTTAAAATTGGAATCAACTAAGTAAATAACAACGAAGACAAAAGAAGCAATAAAAGAAGCACAAAAGTCATTGAATCAGATGCAGATATTCAAATATAAGGCACGAGTACGACTCGTAGGGTGACCTACGAGTCGTACAATAGCTTTGTAGTGCTGGAGTGCCTGAAAGATGACATTCTGATCATAGAAACGAGCCTCAGGTGCAACTCGTAGGATGAACTATGAGTCATGGTCTAATCTCGTAGTAATAAAAACAATACAATTTAATTTAAGGCAGATCCTATGAGTCCCTTAGTACAATTTGTCGTAGATGGGTCTCATATGGTAAGTGTTAAGGAACCATAGGTGATTGTTGCTTCCTAAGAGGGACCACTATGACTGGTAGGGCATCCTACAAGTCATAGGAAGGCCTTGTAGCAGAGAACAATAGGCACCTGTAGTGCTTGTAACCTTCCCAATTCATTCAAATGGCAAAAACAAGTAATATTGATGCAACACAACATTCCAAAAACACAAATACACCCAATATGAACTTTGTCAACACAATCAACTAGTACCCCAAAATAAAACAACAATCCCTAATTTCTTTCACGACACCCAAGATCAACCTAGTCTCCCAGTCGTAATCATCAGTCAATATATACATACAATGGAGATTCTAAGAGAGTTTACAACAATGCCAAACATGGACATCATACATGCTTAAATTTTGTTCACACCAATATCCCCAAATTTTAACTTCAAGATCATTTTGAAGATTAATCTCCCCAAAAATCATGCATTAAACTCAAATGAACATCATGCCAATGTTCTGAGCACACAATAAGTGCAACCATACCATGTAAAATCAATCTAGAGAGTTTAACAGAGCCAAACCCTAATTCTCATGCTCATACAATCAGTTTCTTAGGTGAATACTCACTATGATGTTAAAATTCACATTCATTCAACAATATTCAAAGACCATTGCATGAGTGTGTCAATTTTAACCAAGAAAACTTACCAAATGAGATAAAGAAGATCACCTAGATGAACTGAGAGAAATGGGAGGATTTGAAACCCTAGGATACTGTACTAGCAAGAAATATTCGCCAGAAAGTGACGTGGATGGTCGGGACGGTGATCGGAGTAGTGAAGGGGGAAAGGGATTGGGAAATTCTCATAAATTATTCACAAAATGATGGTGTAGGAGTCAAAATAAATTTTGTCCTCCTTTTGTCACGACCCAAGCCTAGGGTCTAGACATGACCAGCATATGGTGAACTAGAAGGAACCCCAAACAAGCCTCATTGCATATCATTACACATACTTGGTCGCGGAAGCAATTAAAAATGATTATAAGAGATAAACATAAATAAGGGGAATTGGGACTAAGGGGAGACTTCCATATCATAAACATCAAGAGACTAGAGAGTCAAGGCTCATAGCAAACATACATAACATGTCAAACAACACCTCTACTACATAGATAAGGGTAGGGGCCAAGACAAGCAACCAGGCTCACCTTCATAGTCAATAAATACACAAAAGAAAGATAGTCTTAGAACATAACAAAAGACCATAAGCAATATCCCCGGAATGGAGGACTTTCATCAAGCTTAAGTGAAACCGTACTAGCCACGTGGGTGGAGATGCTCATGCGGGGCTCCAATTTCAACTTATGACATCATGTAAACATAGAGTATGCTTCAGTATGTTAGAATGTACTAAGTATGTAGGATGCAATGCAACAAGAGATAATAACAATATGCATGTATGAAAATGCATAATTATAAGCAATAGATAGCATAATAACAATATGGCATGTATGACCAATGCTTAAGTAAATCATGCTTTGCAAATCATTAATCTTACATAGAACATAATATATAAGTGTGGGAAGAAACCTAAACCGACATAACGTAACACCAAGCGAGCTACAACTTGGAATCTCGATGTTAACACTACATCGGAAGAGAGGGGATGTTACTTGCCAAGATGAACCTCCTAATGACAAACTGGATCCACTAAGTTTCTGTGAACCACGTACTCGCCTCTAGTTCTTGGACTCGGGTACTCACCTCAAACCATCATATTTAGGGTACTCACCTCTTAGAGATTTTGGGATCACTTCTAATCTCTTCATCTACGGTGGCACGTAGTTCTAGGACTTGTAGACTCGGCTCTAGTCCGCTCGGTGCTAAGTCTAATCCCATGAAATAAATAACATAATCATACTTTAATAACTTGTAATAAACATAGAGACATGGCACGAGTAGCTCTTAACATCATTGACCTCAAATAGTGAGCCTAACTTCAATCATAGGAATGGATCATCATCAACATCATCTTTTCGTTAACATAAACATTAAAGGCTCATAGCTCAAAACATAGTAAAACAGTCACAATTTCATAAACCCCAACATAGTGTGAAGTGATTTTCATAATAAATAGGACCCATGAGTAAATCAACTTTAAATCATTCAAATTTAGGTAAAAGGAAGCTTGGGTATAATTTTTGAAAGGAACCCATGAAAGAAACCCACATATCTTGACTTTGGAGAATCCTTGAAGAAGATTGGAGATGAAGACTTGAAGCTTGAATGATAACCTTAGAATCCAGAGAGGGTTTTGGCACTTGAATTTTGAGAGAAATATAAGACTAAGTGTTTGACTGAGTATTGGGAAATGTCTTCTATGATATGAAGGAAAAATATGACTAAGTATAGGTATTTTCTCATCTAGAAAGGCTTAGGACCAAGACTTAAAAGTCTTAGAATGAGTGAAAAAAACTGGACAGGAATAAAACTGAGGCACGCCGCACCCCGAATATGCCTGAACACTGTTTCCGAGCTCACTTTGAAATTTTGAAATTTGCTATCGTTGCTGTAAAAGCTGGGTTGGACCCTTATCCATCTAAAATTGACCCCCCCGAATAAGAATGTGAAGTTGGATTTTCAATATCACGAACGGATTTTAAGATATATGGAAATTATGATTTTGGGCACTTCCGAGGCACATTTTCTGGCACTTTTTGGGGTCGTTACACCTTTTATATCAAATCGGGCCAATAATTAGAAAGTTGTGTGTCGTATCTATGAAATACCGAATACAAGTCGTAGGGTGTTTGATGAATCTGAGGTCCTGGTCTCGTAGGAGTTCCACCATTTAACAAAAATTTAGAATCCATACCTGGGTTCTACGAACCCCACTTACGACTCATAGAATACCTTACGAATCATAAGGTTGGCTCATAGTATGTATGCCTATCTTAAGTACTCACTATTACCCTCTACGAGGCATGACTATGAGTCGTAATGCTCACTACGACTCCTAGGCCTGCTCATAGAGGCTGCACCACATGCAAATTTCTACAAGTCACTCCTCAAAATACACCAATGTCTAGAATGATACAACTGATCCAATGTCTCACACATCAAAACAAGCACCAAACTACTACCTAACAATTCAAACAAATGGCATAAATGTAAAACATTTCAAAAACATAGAAGATACTTTGGTTGCCTGCCAAGAAGCATGTTGCTTGACTTCGTGGCTCAACTTTGTCAACATCAACCATCAAAAGTCTTCAATGGTCAAAACCTCATTTTTTAACTCATTCGGATGTTTCATTGATTGGCGGATGTCAAACACCACTTCACCATCATTGACCCTAAACCATAGTTGACCCGAATCCATATCCACCAAGGCTCTTCCTAATATAATACGCACCTTGAAATCAACCTCACAATAAAGGATCATAAAGTCTGCAGGAAAGATGAATTTATCAAACTTTATAACCACATCAAGAAGTATTCCTTCTGGCTCTTTGATAGTTTGATCCGCCATGAGCAACCGAATTCTTATCGGAGTAGGAGTATTAAGACCAAGCTTTTTGAACACGACAAGAGGCATTAGATTAATACTCGATCATAATTCGCACAATGCTCTTGCGAGTTCAACATCACCAATGGTGCGAGGAATGGTGAATGCACTGGGGTCCACTCATTTTTGAATAAGACACTTGTTCATGATAGCACTACATTGCTGGAGCTATTATGAGAGCTCTTGGCTCAAAGTGCACTTCTTTGTCACCAAATCCTTCATATACTTGGTGTACTTAGGCATCTTCTCCAATGCTTGTAAGAGGGGGATGTTGATGGACAATCATTTAACATTGAAAGGAAATGCTTGAATTTTCCATCTTCCTCTTTTTTTCTTATGTCCTTAAGGTAAAGGGGGAGGTTGTTTCAGGAACACCTTGACTTTGTTTTGCTCTTCCACCTCTTTACTTTGCACCCCATTACTCTATAGACTGTCTTCCTCAATCAATACTTTACCATCAATGTCCTTCTCATAAGCTTCATCCTCAACCAATGGCATAGGTGGATTGACAGTACTTTTGCCACTCCAAATCATGACCGCCAGGCAATGCCAATCATTCTTTGGATTTTGAATCGTGTTGCTTGGTAAGGTGGCCTTATGGCGTTGGTTCAATTGTGAAGAAACTTGCCCAAATTATTGTTCTAACTACTTAATTGCCATAGAGTGAGACTCGATTATTTGGATTATGCTTCAATTGTCCGATTTGATTCCTTTCAAGGTCTCGTCATGATAGTCGGCTCTTTCAACAACTTGTTAAACATCTCTTCAAGCCCCGAAGTACTTGGCATGACATTATGGTTCTGGGGCAGCACATAAGGACCGTTCCTATAGCCATCTCTTCTACCCCATTCGGAATTCGTCACTCTCTCCCTTCATAGTAGCCACCTTTGTTGTCTCTATAAGCACCATCACGGTTGTAGTTCTGAACTTGATTCCCGGAACCTCGCCTCCACTAGTCCGAGTTGGACCCTTGGGGGTTATTCCGAAAATCCACCACTTGGTTACTCACGAAGCAAGCATCTTCATCAAAGAATGGATCTTCATAAATAGGCACCTTAGGAGTTTGGTTTGGTACCGCTTGAACACTTGCTTGGTTTTGCTTTAAGACCAAGTCCATACTCATGCGAAGTTGAGCAAGTTGTTCCATGATCTCTTCATTCACCTTTGCTTGCTCATTGTTGGTGTTGGCTGCACAAGAAGTCTACCTTGCACCTTGCTCTCTTTGACCCCAAGATCTATTGGTTTTAACCACTTGCTTCATCCTTACAGCTATCAATGCAAAAGGTTGGTTAAGAAACATGCCTCCCATGATTGTATCGGCACACACTTGACTATTCTCATTAAGCACTCGATAGAAACTCTCAGCCCAGGCATCATCAACAATCTTATGATTAGGGACCATCCTCAAGCATATAGTGAATCCCTCCCATGTTGTACTAATAGAGTCACAGGCAAATGCTCAAAATTATTTATTTGGTCTTTGAGCTTAAGCTTCTTTGATCTTGGGAAATATCTCTCTAAAAATACTCTCTAAAGCTCTGCCCAGCTTGTTATTATACCTGGAAGAAACTTAGACAACCAAATGGTTGTGTTACCAATTAGTAACAATGGGAACACTCGCAACCCAACTGCATGAAGAGAAAGATTTTGTGTCACCATGACACTCTTGAAGACGAAAACGACATTATGGAAATGATGGTGGGGATCCTCTGAATGTAGGCCTATGAACAAACTACAGTTCTAGAGAATTTGAAGTAATCCATTTGATACCGAAAACTTAGCATTTTTCAGTAATGGAGCCAACACTATAGCACCAATATGTCTGCGGCTATTGGGTTCAAGCGATATTGATTCCAACCATAAGTCTTTTCATTGAAATCCCATAGTTGTGGTTTATCATCTCTTGGTGGTGGATTTCTTCTCTTCCAATATCATCATTCACATTCATTTCTTCCTTAACTGTGATGTCCTCATTCACTTGAGCCACTCTCCTAACGAGTCGATGAATCTCTAAATTGATCAGAGCTAAGGGATTGCCTTAGCTCCTTATGTTCGGCATACAACCTAGTACACCCTGCAAATAAAATTAAACAACAAAAACAACAATAAAAGTAAAATACAAGAGAATCTAGAAATTAATACGTGAACTAACTAATAGTGAAATCAAGTCAAGAACCTAGCCGTATTCCCCGGCAACGACGCCATAACATTTTACGATGTTCATGCTCCAATAAGAAAGCGGTTGTTGTCATCAATTAACCTAACCAGAGGTTAGGGTCAAATCCACATGGAATATGGGGTTTGACTATAGAGATCCACTATCAATCATTTCAAGCATCGATTGCTAAAATCTCTAAATAGGGGGGTTGTGATTTAAGAACAAAATAAAAATAAACACTATACTAAATATGCGAGAATACACTCAAATTTAGGGACAACTCGGGAATTGTGTTCCCTATGATTCATTAACACAATTACCCTAGACAACATAACTCTAATTGGAAATTCGCATGCAAGACGCTAACTTAGGTTCTTCCAGCTCTCTCGTGAAGGTAAAGGTCAATTTCACATGGTGTTTGGTCAGCAACCATGGTATGCCAAATTACCGTTACCTATTGTCTCATTCAACCTCCCCTTGGTCAGCTTTTGATGATTAGATGAGAACACATCAATCGAATTCTATCATTTACTTCTCTTATCCTATTTATCACTACTTTGGTTAGGATCGCGATAGTAGGCAGGGTTTGATGTTGGCCACTACCAAACATCAATCAAAATAAAGTGAAATAAACAAGACATGCAAAACCCCAATCAAAGAAATGTACAAAGTCTAGGTTATTTCAAGTCAACTACTTATGGCTCCCACAACACCAAGTTGTGGGTGCTTAGCTACTCATGGCTAAGGAAAAATCAACAACAATGAAAATAAATGACTTAGTTGAGAGTTTACCCAAAACAATGCGGAACAAGAACACCACAATTTGCAAGCCACAAGCTTCGACAAATGAAGAATGAGTAAAATGTGAGTCTTGTAATCCCCAAAAGTGGGTCTTCAAATTAAAAGTAAGAATCTACACTAAACCCTAGAAAAACCCTTAGAATATTCAAGAGAGAATATTCAAAGTGTTCTACAAGATATTCAATGTCTCAACACTTTTTCTAAACCCCTATCCTTAAGTATTTATATTATTTACAATTTAACCCTAAAATTTAAATAGAAAAGACAGCTAGCAGTAGATACATTGCACAATATGACTCTTAAGGTGACCTACGAGTCTTTAACGGGGTTTCTAGTAGGCACTTTGCATTTTAGAGTTGACTTATGAACCATTGGTAAAAGTCGTTGGATAGGCTACGACTCATATGCTCCTGTCGTATTTTAGGCCGTCAGTTCTTGGTCCAAACTTTTGGATCTCTGTTTGTTGGTACGGACCCACCTATGCGAGTCGCAGTGAGACCTACCACTCATAGAATAGCCTTGTAGGGCTGACCTCCACTTTGCAGATTTCTGATTTGGCTCATTGTTTCTTGCTATAGGAGCACCCTACGACTCGTTGTTTGGGCTTTGGATGACTCGTATATCCTGCACTTCAGTAAAATCTGCAATTTCCTCTTAAAATCATTCCAACCTATCTTTTCTGCAATAACAACACAAAGCCATAGAAAAACCTTAAAAAGTCGCATTAAGAACTTGCAAAATCCCTTGTTATAGGCACCAAATATGTTGTATTTTGACAAAACATCATGCATGTAAAATGACATAACTGTTGAAACTTAATACTTGAAATCATGTAGGTGACTTAAATTAGTACCTTCGACTTTCTTATGTGTGCCTCGGCTTCCCATGTGGTACTTTCAACTTGTTGGTTCTTCCAAAGGACCTTGATAGAAGCTACATCTTTGTTCCTCATCCTCTTCACTTGCCTATCAAAATTTGTCACCGGGACCTCATAAGTAAAATTATCTTCTACAACACCAAAATATCCAAGGGCACTACAACACTTGGGTCACCTATACATTTTCTCAACATGGACACATGGAAGATCGGATGATCCATATCCATCTCCATAGGAAACTCCAACTTATATGCAGCCTTACCCATACTCCTTAAAACTTGATAAGGACACACAATCCTTGGGCTTAACTTCCCCTTCTTAATCACCAACCTTAAACTCAATATCTCTTCCCCTCACATCGGAATAGGACTTTTGTCTAATTTGGCCAGGTTTTAGTCTCTCCCATATTAACCTCACCTTCTCTAAGGATTCTATGACCAAATCCAAACCTAGCAAACCAATCTCCCCCACTTCAAACCAGCCAACTGGGAATCTACAACATCTACCATATAGAGCTGCAAAGGGAGCCATAGCAATGCTTGAGTGGTAGCTATTGTTGTAAGAAAACTCAATGAGTGGAAGATGTTCATCCCAACTACCCTTAAACTCCAAAACACAAGATCTAAGCATATCCTCAAGGGCTTGAATAGTCCTCTGGGCTTGACCATTCGTTTGAGGATGTAAAGTCGTGCTAAGCGTAACCTTGGTACCAAGATCTCTTTGGAAGGACCTCCAAAAGTGAGAAGTGAATTGAGCACCACGATCAAAAATGATCCAAAAGGGCACCCCATGCAACCTAACCAACTCATGAATGTACAACTTGGCATAATCTTTTGCACCATAAGTAGTTTTGACTGGTAAGAAGTGAGCCAACATTATCATTCTATCCACAACAACCTAAATAGAGTCAAAATGTTTCCTAGCCTAGGTGACCCAACCACAAATTCTATGTTGATTTCTTCCATTTCCGCCTAGGTGACCCAACCACAAATTCTATGTTGATTTCTTCCATTTCCAAGTAGGAATTTCTATATCTTGGGCTAGGCCACCTGGCCTTTAATGTTCAGCTTTCACTTGTTGGCAATTGTGACATCCTGATATGAACTTTGCAATTTCTCTCTTCATACTACCCCACCAATACACTTCCCTCAAGTCTCTATACATCTTTGTAGAACTAGGGTGAATGGTATAGGATGAATTATGGGCCTCCTTTAAGATCAATTTTTTCAAATAATCCATATTTGGCAGACACATCTACCTTTGTACCTAAGGGCACCATCTTCCCCATGACAGAAAACCTCCACTTTACCATCTCTCACCAAGGCCTTCGACTCTAGCAAGGCAGGGTCAAGATCTTGTTTTGCCTTTACCTCCTCAATCAATAAAGATTTAGAACCATCAACGACCACTACACCCCTTATCAACTTCATCCAACCTAACCCCCAATCTAGCCAAGTTGTGAACCTCTCTAGCAACCTCTTTGCCACCATCATCAAAATGAGCTAGACTACCCATAGACACCCTACTTAGAGCATCGCCATAACATTAGCTTTTCCGGCGTGATAATGCATACTCATATCATAATCTTTAAGGAGTTATAACCACCTTCGTTGTCTCAAGTTAAGATCTTTTTGGGTGAACACATATTGCAGACTTTATGATTGGTAAATACATCAACATAAACCCCATACAAGTAGTGATGCTAAATTTTCAAAGCAAATACCATGGCCGCCAATTCAAGATCATGGGTGGAATAATTCTTCTCATGCACCTTAACTTGTCTAGAGGTATAAGCTATCTTCTGCCACTTTGCATCAAAACACACCCCAATCCAATTCTTGAGGCATCACAATATACAACAAATCTTTCCAACCCTTTTGGTAGAGACAATATAGGAGTGGAGAGAAGCTTATCGTTCAATGATTGGAAACTCTTTTCACTCTTATCGGTCCATATAAATTTTTCCTATTTTGTGTCAATTTAGTCATAGGAGAGGTAATAGAAGAGAAACCATTTACAAACCTCCAGTAATAACCCACCAAACCCAAGAAACTTCTAATGTCTGGTGGAGTCAAAGGTCAAGGCCAATTTCTAATCACCTCCATCTTCTTAGGATCCACCTTAATACCATCACCCGACACCACAGGCCGTAGGAAAGGAACCGCTTTCAACCAAAACTCATATTTCTCATATTTTGCATATAACCTCTCCTCCTTCAAGATTTGCAAGACTACCCTCAAGTGATCCACATGCTCCTCCTCACTATGGGAATAGATCAAGATATCATCCACAAAAATCACCATGAACTAGTCAAGGTAGGGTTTAAAGACCCTATTAATGAGATCCATAAATATAGTCGTTCATCCCTCAACCCAAAGGATATAACCACAAACTCAAAGTGCTCATACCTAGTCTAGAAAGCCGTATTGGGAATGTCACACTCCCTCACTTTCACTTGGTGATACCCGGACCGAAGATCAATCTTAGAAAAGTGACTAGCCCCTTGAAGTTGATCAAAATGGTCATCAGTTTTTGGTAGAGGATACTTGTTCTTTATGGTGACTCCATTAAGTTACCGGTAATCAATGCACAATCTAAGAGAACCATCCTTTTTCTTCACAAATAACACCGGTGTACCCCAAGGTGACTTACTAGGCTTTATAAAACCTTTTCCAACAAATCCCTCAATTGC
>JAPFFP010013562.1:0-11350 GCA_026153255.1 Solanum medicagineum
GGACTCATTAAGACTGTCTATGTCAACACTAAAGATCAACAAGCTGACCTGCTCACCAAAGCATTGAATCGTACACAACATGATTTCTTACTTCGCAAGCTTGGATTATTGAATATCTTCAATACATCCAGCTTGAGGGGGGGTATTGAAATATAATTGAATAGTAATTATTAATATTAGTTTATGTGTATAAAACACATATTACTGTACAGGGAAAAGTCTCTCTCTCTCTTCTTCCGTTCAATAAGAAATTAGGGCAAGAGGCCCCAAATTCCCCAAATTCTTCTCTTCCCAAATTCCTTTCACCTGCAGCTGATGAGTTTGAACAACTACCTCATAGAAAAGGACCTCCATATTAAATAAATTAAATAACTATTATTTTATTTTCTACCCAAAAAATTCTTTTTAAATTTATCAATAAATGATATATAGATTTTTTAAGAAAACTAAGAGCCCTAAAAAATTTGGGGCCTCAAGTGATTGTTTCAGTGACCTTATGATCGATACGGTCCTGTTTGAAGGGTTAGAACTGGTTGACCCTTCATTTGAATGGAACCGAGAAATAGTGATCTTGATGGTGTATGCTCTATTTCGTTAATTCATTAGCAACTTTTGCTTTTATCATGTTGATAATTATTAATTAATATATAATCACCTTCGAAAATAAGGTTATTAATATCATTTTGAACACACCATTATTTCAGCTGCATTGCTATTATCATTACCCTGGTAGGTTCATTAAGTTGGGTGTGTTTGGTATAGAAAATATTTTTTAAATTTTATTTTATTTTTTTGGTGTTGATAAGTAAACAAAAAATACTAAGTCAAACTTACTAATATATAATTTAACAAATATTTATGACTTCAATAAATTTCATATTATAAATACATAAAGATCCATGACTAATGATATAACTCGGCCTGTAGGGTCGAGTGTTGGAGATTGGTCTTCCATTCACTAAAGAAGCTTTTAACTCGATTTTGTATTATAGAATTCTTATAATCTTACTTCATCTTTAAATCTATTTTTATACTAAGAAATTAACTTTAATATCTATGCTCAATTAAGAATTATGGGGTCCAATCTTATACTTCCTCTGTCCATCTTTACTTGGCCCCTATACTATTTTGGGATGTTCAATAATATTTGTCCACTTTATGAAATTAAGAGATAATTTTACACTTACCTCCTAATTTACCCTTATCATTAATTACAGTCATTTCCCATAACATTTTTCAAGACATATTATTTATTATATTCAGAGGGTACTTTCGTAAAATTACTACTTCTTAATCCCTGTACCAAGTCAACAGTAAGCCAACTAAAATTGGACGGAAGGAGTAGCATATGAAAACTAGCTTGATCTTAACTTAAAAAAATAATTAGGACATTACGAAATACATGAAGATTGGTCTTCCATTGAAGGATTATGCAAATGTTGTTTTTCCTTTTCAAAAGAAAAAGGGATTGATTTTTTTGTTGAAAGAATCATTTTTTTTATCGACTAGATCACTGATCACGACTTATTTCTTTAAAAACCTGCCGCTGTTTTATAGTAACAACCTTATATTCTGTGGATGGGGGCGGGGCGGAGGGGGGGGGATAATTGTATTTATTTATAACTTGCCTCATTTTTCCAATATTATATTTACCCAAAAATAATGGATCCTAAATGGTTATATGATTCAAGTTGTTTCTGTTATGTAAATTTGTGTTTTCTTTAATAAATTAGCTTCCATGCTTTGACTTTGAATAATTGAACTTCGTTTTGATAATGCTATATCATTTTTTTATTTTTCTTGTCCATATTGTGGAAAAGAAAAATACTTGTGATAATGTCAAAATATTAAAATAAGGATTATAATAAACAACTATACGTATTTATCCAAACTGACTAAGCCAACTGCCTAAACAACCTCCACGTATGCTTTATATTTCCACTATTTTAGGTCACACTTTTTTTAGTCAACTTTCAATATTTTAGTCACTATATAATAATATGTCCATATCCCAAAATTTAAAAATTCTTCTGAGGTGCTCTCTTGAAGAAATTTGTGATTAGCAATTGTCAATTAGATAAATAATTTTGACCATTTTCAACAAGTAGTCACTCAGATTTGGAGACAAAGATAAAAATATGTTTATTCAATGGCAAAAATCAAAGACTCAAGATGAGAAAGGGGAATAATAAATATATTTTCGATGTACGTTGATCGGTTCGATTCGATTTTATATATTATTGGTTTGCTTTATTGATTTTTGATTTTTAAATATGCTAAATTAATAACAAATCAATAAGATATTTTTTATCGATTTTTTATTCTTAACTGTTCGATTTCGGTTTACCCAATAAAAAAATACTCATAAAATAAATATATAACTTCTCTAATAATTTGATGCAATACGATGAGATACAATTAAAATAAATCAATTGAGAACCTAAGCTTAATAATATGCAATATTTGACCTCATGTTCTAATTTACTTTTCAACAGAAGGGTTATAAATTGGAAACCAAGCAAATACATAATTTACGAGTATCGATTTAGTATCAAGTAATGTTAAATAATTAAAATTTAATATTTATAAAAGAATAATATAGTAAATTATTATAGTCTTAATGGGTTATAGGCCTCCAATACTAAAAATTAAAACCAAATCGATAACCCAACAATTTTATTTTGTAAAATCATCAAAAACCTGTTAACTAAATAATTTGATAATAATAAGTCAATATCATTTTTTCAATTTAATTTATCAATCGGTTTGATTTTTCACCTCCATTTCAATCATGTGAAAGATAGACCTAGTAGCAACAATGTAACAATACTAAATGGGGACGATGGAAGAGTATTACACTCTCACTTACATGTAGAAGATGAGATTCTCAGATTCTACAAATAGTTATCAATAGTGTTAAAGCAACACTGATTACTTTGGGATCGAAGTTACTCAATCGAACATTATGAGGAAATAATATCACATCAGATCATAATCAGGAGAGTTAAACGGAATTCTACTTGGGAAATGAGATTATGGCAACACTTTTTTTAAGAAAATAAGACACCTTTCAAATCTTTAATCACAAGCTAAGTGGCGAGGAGTATGAGATAATAGTGTTATGAGTCATTAACCATGAGCTAGGTGGCAAGATAGTTGTTGATACATTGTGTTTAAGGTATATGGTCTGCAAAGCCCTGTGGATCCTATTTCAACTCGACATGTGTACACGATAGGTCATGCAACAATCGTGATTCTACCAATACCACCCTTGCATTGCATCCATTCCGTACCTTAGATCCATCATACAGAGTAGTGATGATATCATGATGATGTCACGCATCGTATTGGGGCAGCATGAAAAAAATGGAGGCTTGCCTCTAGAGTACTGTGTGATAAGAAGATATCACCTAATTAACTCAAAGGTAAGTTTACAGAATGGTGGTTAGAGCAATGTTACTGTATGGGGTTGAGTATTGACCAATAAAAAATGCACATATTCAGAAGATGCAGGTTATAGAGATGAGGACTCTGAGATGGATGTGTGGTCATACCAGGAGTGATAAGGTTAGGTATAAGACCATTCGGGAGAAGCTAGAGGTGGCCCTTGTGGCTGATAAAATGAGGGAAGTGAGACTGCGATGGTTTGGACATGTGCAGAGAAGGAGTATCGATACTCTTGTTAGGAGGTGTGAGAGGTTGGATTTAGGAGTTACACGGAGGAGTAAAGGTAGACTAAAGAAGTATTGGGGGAGGTAATCAAACAAGATAGGGCGAAACTTGATCTCACCGGACATGACATGACCTTATATAAAAAGGAGTGGAGGTCACGAATTAGAGTAGCAGGCTAATAGGTTGGTAGGGTTAGGTGGATGTCTGGCCTTGGAGTATAGTACGGTAGTAGGATTAGTCGTGTTTTATACCCTGTGTTATCTTTATCTGTCATATATATGTTGATGTTATCGTATTTATACACCATTATGTGGTTTTCGTTGTTAGTCGTCCTTTCTATTTGTTTTTCTTTTCCTTTCCCTTTTTTTCCATATTTAGTTTATTCTGCTTATGGATTTTTGAGACGAGGGTTCCTAGGAAACAACCTCTCTACCTCGTGATGTAGTGGTAAGATCTGTGTACATTCTATCCTCCCCATCCTCCACTTGTGGAATTCCACTGGATATGTTATTGTTGTTGTTATTTTTTGTGTGCCTTGATTTGTTGGATAACTTGACGATATTGGAGTGTGTCTGTACTTGTGTGTTTACTTTACCCCTGCCGTTATATATATCAATTGTCGGCATCGATACCAGTGGCGGTTCCAGGATTTGAAGATAATGGGTGCTTTAATTTTTTAATATAAAGTCGATATTTCATTAGTATAAGTGGAAATGCTAATTAATTTGAATACAATTGTGAACAATGTTTAATATTATTATTAGAAAAAAAATATTTTTGAGATACAAATTTTAATATATTCGATGACTTTTCATATTTTGAAATTAAAATAAGTAATAAATAACATCCCTTATACTTGCGAATATCTTATCCTTTACGTAATACATAGCGATTAAACAACTTTATAAATATATAAAAATTACTTGTTAAGTTGTTATATAGTTTGGATGAGAAACTTTGGTTTCATAAAGAAAAGGTGGAGCATTAATTTAATATATTAGAGCATGTACTTAATAATTTTTCATATTTTGTAACTAAAATAAATTGTTAGTTATAAATTTGTAGTTACGCATTTGGTTTAGAAATTATTAAGAGGAACTAGAAGTCTAGAATTAAGGAAAGAAAATTGCAATTAGCACATGTACTTGATGATTTTCTTTTTTCATATTTTGTAACTAAAATAATTATTAATTATGAATTTGTAGTTATGTATATTTTGTAACTAAAATAAATTGTTAATTATAAATTTGTAGTTATAAATTTAGTTTAGAAATTATTTTAAAGAGGAACTAGAATGTCTAGAATTAGGGAAAGAAAATTGCAATTAAGAAGTTCCTTAGAGGGGGATTGATCCCTCAACCGTGAAGGTATCCTAGGCTTTAGCACCCATTTTCCAACCAACACGCTAAAGCAAACTTGTTTACTGGGTGCTTATTCATTAATTATATAAATTTAACAATATTTTTGCACCCACAAATGACCATGTAGGTCCAACCCAGATCATACCAGAATGGTTTTCCTATAAGTAGGTGGAAGTGTTCCTAATTTGTTTTATAGCTTAATCAATTCCTAATATCCAGTCAGTCAGTCAAATCTATTAGATACATGTGAATTGTACTCACCCTTATTTTTGTGTCCTCTTGGGGCAGATTTTAGTCAAGATCATCCACGTGATGATTGATCATTCCATCAACTGTCTATTTCAAATTTAGTGGTGAAATTCATGGCATGATTTAATTTTATTTTACTTTTCATAAGCTAGAAATTTATCAAAAATATCCTTTATCTTTACAACTTAAAATTAAGCATGTATATATACCATCTTTCTCAAACTTCACTTACAAACTTTGACCACTTTAAGTGGTGGCATGGAAAGTGATGATTATAGGGGCCATGAGTTGATTGAGTAGGTGTAATAAATGTAAGTTGGAATGAAGGAGTGAGACCTGCGTAGAAATAGGGAAAGACGTCTTCTAATGACGTAAGATATAAAGATCCCAATCATAGTATAAACAGGCATCCTCTTTTTCCTCACATAATTTTCAATCCTTTACTTTATTTATTTCTAGGTATAAAAAAGGAACGATTAACATAGTCATTCGATTAAAATATTCATATTAAAGTTTAACTGATTTAAATTCACACTATATAGAGTTCATTCAAAATATATAATGTTTTAAAAAATTTCATATCAAAAACTCGAATTGAGACTGATTAAAATATATAGTAAAATAGTATGACTCTGGCTTCCGTTTTATGAATCTTGGCACATGAGATCCCCATAGACACGCCACAAAGCATGCATGCCATGGTCAACTACAGCGACATTTTTTAAAAATATAAATTTTCCTGAAAAATATATCGCTCATTTTTAAAAATAATTTAATTTTTGAAGGTATTCGTACTTACTATTGATAAAATAATTTATATAATATATTATAAAATTTAAAAAAATCATTTTTTTCTTAAACTTTATACTCATCAACAATTTACATAAATATTGATAAAAAGAATATTATAATCATCGAGCTCTGATCAAGAATTTATTTTAATGAGTAATGCTATTGACTAAGTAAGAAATATTTCAACACCTATATAATTTAATTAAATTCAAAAGATAGATATAGATAGCGAATGAAAAATCAGAAGCGATCCTTGTGGTTAAAAATAACGTGACTAGAGGTCCACAAAATACGTATAGTTATCCAAGATAATTGGCGCCGAAAAATAAAATTCTTTATTCGACAAAAACATAAAAATAAAAACTGGATTCTTTTATGTGCTAAGGTTGGAATTTGTCCCGCCGAATCTGGGCTCTGATACCACTTGTTGGGATCGCGTATGCCCACATAAGCCCACATTAGTATGATATTATCCGCTTTGGGCCAAGCCCTCACGGATTTGTTTTTGGGCATCTCCCAAAAGGTCTCATACTAATAGATTGGATTCAACTTATTTAAATTGGTCATTTTGACCTTCCACCACCAATGTGGGAGGGAAGAGTTTGCACATCTCAATAATTTGATCTTTTAACAAACAATTCTTGTTGCAATACCAACAGTTTGTTTAAATTTCCTTTTAAAGAATATTCTCTTTGTTCCAATTTAATAAATGTAACTTGATCAAGCATGGAGTTCTAAAAAATAATTAAAAATTATAATTTAATAGTCAAAGTTAAGTATTTTTGTAGCTATAAATTATCTTATTAAAGATAAAGTAAATATTTATTTAAGAGGTGAAATTGTTATAGTAATAAATACTATAAAATGTGTCTTTTTTTAGACAAATTGAACACAACAGAATTTCAATTTTCATCTGTGATTTCAAACAAACCACATGTTGTTTGTTGTTACTAATCCTACTTATTGTTGTAGGAAGATTTGGGATCATAGGTCGTACATTTGGACCGACTTGATCTAATTTTAATAAAATGGTACAATTAAATAATAATTGTTCAATCTTATTTTAAAAGATTTTTTTAACTGCTTAGTCATTCCCCTATTTTAAGTAAGAGTGGTAGAATCTTGAAGAAAGTGGGAAAATAAGTTATCATCTTTTTGAAAAAAATTACGTATCAGTAAAAGTAAACTAAGAAAATCAGAAAGAGGATTTCGGATCCTACATTCATCAATAATTTGTGGATAACAATTCGTATTCCTAGTAAAATAGAAGTAGCTCTAAGGCAAATTTTGCTAATGGCAACAACAATGACTGTGACTTTAACAAAAAAGGTATGACCCGATGTTTTTGCCCCATTAATTCTTTTTACAATTATTATTAGTAGTAGTATTAATCCAACCTATTTTGCTGGATATAAGCAATTAGAGTTGACTAATAGTGAGGGAAAAACATTAGAAATTTATTGGCCAGACGTGCAAGTAATAACAACCCTGCTAGATTTCAGAAAGTAATTGGCCAGATTATGAAGTAGATTAACAAACAATATAACTCAATTTAATTATGTTGATTTTGTTTGATGGTTTAGTACTGTTGGGGAAATTTAGGTTTAATTAGTACTCTGAATTATTATTTATTAATTAGTGAGTAAACTAACAGCCAGTTTTAATTAATCAATGATTATGTCGCTTAATTATCTTGGCTTAACTGTGGAAGTTTAAGTTTAAAAGTCAACTGAATGATCATGCCTCCCCTGCAAATAAGTGTCACTTTAGAAATTCAAGATAATATTTTTAACTATAAACTTATAATTTCTCCGTTCATTTTTAGTTATCAAATTTTGATTCGACACACTTAGTAGCTAGTAAGAAAACAAATAATGGTATAGAAAATTTATCATTTCATTCTATTAATTGATAGAGTCCCAAATATATTTACTCTTCAATGGCAATATATTGAGGATATAATAGGAAAAAGAAATTATTATGTCTTGATTTGACATACAAATAATAAGTAAAATTGAAAATTAAATTAGGTAATTTTTGCCAACTAACAATGAGTAAGTATTAAAGATGTACTCATTACAACAAATAAAATTTTTGACAATAATGTAACCATCATTATATGAGTACTTAAAACCAGTATTCTATATAAATGGGGCTATTTTTGCGATTTCATATGTAATGATATTAACTCAATTGCCTCAAAATATATTTGTGACAATAAATTAAAACAAAAACTACTGTCACAAAATCTTTTTGTTATGGTGACTTCTTGTTAATAGTGCTTAATTCTCAAGGAACAACTGATTAAGAATAAGTTAGTAAATTATACCTTGCATTATTATTTTTCTTAGTGAACATGAAATGAGTCAAAACGATGCTTATTTTGAAACAAAAAGAGAAATTGTTTTAGCTCTCAAGAAAATTCTTAATTACTATAATTTATGTCTGAAAAAGTCTCTGTACTTCTATGAGATATTGGTAAGGTCTGCGTACATTCTATACTCTCTAGACCCCACTTGTGGAATTCCAATAGATATGTTGTTGTTATTGTTAATGTCCAAAAAATTACTCGCTCTGTCTGGAAATATTTATCGCAACGAATTCAATCAAACCATGAAATTTTCTTGGCAAATTTATCTGCAAAACTTTATCCATCTTTTTTATGTGTCTTGTGTGTAATATTCAGACTCTATTGAGAAGCACGCTAGCATCTTGTACTTTTTTTCTTTCAAATTTAGGATGATGAGTATCTATCTTTTTTTGTTTACTCTATAATATTCACTTTACAAAATTATCATAATACAAAAAGTTCTTATTGTTGATCATGAAAGGAATAATTATTACCAACTTATATTTATGAAGAAGAAAAAAAGTCTTCACTTTATCTAAATTAACAGTAATATTCATTTTTTGTATGGATAATTATGACATGACATCGTCATTTCTTCTGACCCATTTATCCTATATCTGATAAGGATATCATTGTGACAAGAATTTACATTTATATTCCAAAAATAAAATAAATAGATTACAAACTATTAAGTGCATTTGTATTTTTATAAATTTAAAAACTTAGGGGATTTGAATAAGTCTCAATCAATTTTAAATGAAGTTTTAAAATTATTAAAAGGCTTTTGGGAGTCTTTCCCCCCCCCCCCCCCCCCCCCCAAATATTAGAGGTGTATAAGAGTTTACAGAAATTCAATAGTTTTTGTGTACACGTATTTAAAAAGAAATATTAGTAAATATTTTTAAATATGCATATGGTTATTATCATAATATTATCTTTGTGTACACGTATTTAAAAAGAAATATTAGTAAATATTTTTAAATATGCATATGGTTATTATCATAGTATTATCTTGAAATTTTATTATTATTATTATTATTATTATTATTATTATTATTATTATTATATTGACTCGAGATCAACATACGAACACATAAATTTTAAATTATAAATCCATCTTTGACATAAAAATCACCTTTCACAACCAGTCTTACCATAACCATTAGCATCTATCACTCCACAATCACTATAACAAACGGTAACCACCACTGTCCACCACCATATATATCAATCACAACTGATCATCATCAGCCTCCAACAATTAGTATCAACCATATATATACATACATACATACATACATACATACATATATATATATATATATATATATATATCTGTGTGTGTATATAAAATCATCAGAATCACCACCAATCACGATCACTTCCAACTATCATTCTACATCTAATCATTGTCAATATCACAATTATATATTTCACTATCTATTATTTACTCTCGCCAACAACAACGTCAAATAAGACCACCACTACCATCACTATTAGTCGCTAGCTTCGACTATCACGACAATCACTATCACACGTCATAACCACCAATTAACCACCTACATTATCATCGCAATCATATCCACTATACTACTATCATCAACCACTATCATCGGCAATAACCATCATACCCAAAGTCATAAATAAATCAGTACCATCAATCACTCCTACTACCCTATCGATCATTATATACCATCATCTATCACCATTATTGTCAATTACCAGGGACATATTCAAGGGAGTTCCACAGTTCACTTGAAGTCCCCTCCTTAGATAATAAACAGTAGTGTTATATTTCTTAAAAATTAAATACTTACATATAAATATGTAAATGCACACTTGAAATAGGATATAATACGATAATAACTCGATGCACCTCTTTTAGTGATCGAGGTTAGAAACTTGAATTTTATATATATATATATATATAAAAAATTGGATAATACTTTTTAAAATGGTTATTGGTAGCTTTTTTCGCATTTTAATTAAATTTATCTTTGATCCTTTTCAAAAATTTCAAATCTTTTAAACTTAAAATTTAATGGATTCAATGATAAAAACCTACAACTAATCAAATTTATATATTAAATTCACCGTTTTGTAATAGTGCACTCATTCTTTCAAATTCTTGGATATAGACCTCTGCCAATAACCATCATCACATTTCACTTATTATGTATAATAATAATTTAATACAAATAATTAAGGTCAAGATATTTAACTATATGTAGAACTTTTTCATTGTTAAATAAACATTAAAACACATTCAAAAAAAATACATGAATGCTCCTACTTTTGGAAAATAGAAATGTTATGACCATAACAAAAAGGATATGGTCCCTTAAAAAATTCTAGTTCACCACAAATTGCAACACATTTGTCATGTTATTAACACATGGTTGAAATAATAACGCCAAAATATAAATGTTGCATCATTATGTTGTAAATTAAAAGTAGATGATATGAGAAAATGACATGAAGATATTCTTAATTAATGGGTAGCCTGATATACTTTTACTATCTGAATTCAAGTGTGATGACATTTGCTTAATTTTATCAAAATAAGTCAGTTAAAATTTAATGAGAAAATAAAAATAACATACGTAAGTAACTAAGTATAGTAGATAACTTAAAAGAAAAATCTTATCAAATTTAAATACCATATCTAAGAATTGATTATTACATGTACAAATCACTATCAATATATAAAAAATTAAAATAAATATAAGTTTGAAATATCTTTCTTTTCAAATAGAATAAAACATTAAAAAAATAGAAATAAGAGTGACTGTCAGATGACAATTACATGTAAATATGCACACACATATTATATATAGAGAGCGGGGGGGGGGGGGGGGGGACCACAAAACAAAAAAAAGAAAAAAAAAAAGAAAAAAAAGAAGTTTTTTATTATAGTAGGGGGGGT
>JAPFFP010013573.1:0-16969 GCA_026153255.1 Solanum medicagineum
ATTTTTGTAAAAATAATTTTTAATTTTTTTTATTCATTTTTTTTTGGAGGGGGGGGGGTCTAGGGGTTCCGAGGGGAGGGAGCTGGAGGCGAGGGAGAAGGGAAATTGACCGATCCACACCTTACCCCCAAATGTTAAAAAAAATAAATTAGTTTTTCCCTCCAAATAAAAAGTTAATTTAATTTTTAGAAAATTTAAATTTTTTAACTTACCCTCACCCACCCCAACGTATTCCAATAAAAAATTCATTTACATTATGAATGAGTCACTTTTAACCATATTTAAATGAGTAAATATGAGCTATATCCATTTTCTATCCATCTTAAATGGATTGGGTATCCAACTCATTTAAATGGATAAATCTGAATGATACCCAAACAATTTATCCATTTCGTCACTTCTAATTATTTACATAACCTAGACAAAATGACTAAAATGTTCCCTTATATTTGAAAAAAAAAAACTATGTTTACGATAGTCCCTATTAAGTACTTTCTCTGCGTCATTTTAATTGAGTTTGTGAGGTAATGCACCTATATTAAGAAAAGCATTTAAAGACAAAATTTACACCATATTTTACATTATTGCCCTTTCTGAAATCATAAATATGTAGTGTAATTTATCTCAAAGAAAATATAAAAATTTAATAAACGAAAGGAGAAATATGAAAAAAGTTTCAAACATTTTTGTTGAACTTTAAGCAATTCAACTATTTTGAACATTAAAAAAGTCACAAAAATTTAATTAATTTAAGACGGAGGGACTAATAAGTGAATTCTTAAAACTCCCCTAAGTTTGACAAACCTTATCAAATTTATATCTAAATTATGAAAAGTTTTAATTACCTACTCAAACATGCATTTTTTGACCTACTTAGCCCTATATTGATAAGTCTTAATTATTTCCATAAACATGGATTTTTAAACTATTTCCCCCTAATATGCCAAAAAAGTTATTTCATCCCAATTTATATGAGTCACTTTCTTTTTTAGTAAATCACAAAAGGAATGACACATTTCTATATTTAATAAAAAATTAAATTTAAAATTTTCATTTTACCGTAATGAAATAATTTATAGCCATATAAATATTTATAACTTATTTTAGATTATTACTTGTTAAATTTTGTATCAAGTCAAACTATATCATATAAATAAATATGAAGATTATATCATTTTTAATCGTTTGACGGCAAGGGCTTTTCATATTTTAGAGGGTAAATAGTTTAAAAAATCCATATTTGAGGTGGTAAGTAAGACTTCTCATGATATGGATGTTCATTTATTAAAGTCTCTCAAGTAAAGAAAGATTTTAAGTATTAACTCTTAGGTACAAGTATGCATTAGCAATTTCAATTTTTGTACTTTTACAAAAATTTAATTCTTGGGGTTGTTTGGTTGGAAATATGTTATTCTGGAATACTTAATACTTGTATAAGTAATCCTGAGATAAGTTTTTCCATCATATAAATGAGATAACCTATGCCATCACTAAGGCAAAAATGGTAAGGTAAATAATTCAAGGACTTTCTAATACTTTCAACTAAATATGAGATAAAATAATCTTACATTTTATCTTAAAATTATTATACTTCATACTCACACTAGATAACCTTTTAAACTCTGTTAGATATTTACTAAGCTGTTTGTTAGATTTGATGAGAGCTATAAAAATGAAGAAGAGAATTTACGGAAACTCCCATTTAGAAGTACAATTTTTGTAGTTGTTTCTATTTTTTTTAATTTATTTCTTCAGTTTAATGCAATTTTTTGATGTACAATTTCTATTATTTGTTTATTATAGTGCAGTATATTTTAAGATTTAGTTGATTTTTTTTTGTTTCTGTTTGTGGTTAAACTCTTTTCGTTTTTTATGATTTTCATCAAATAAATTGTTAATTTTTGACAGAGACCAAAAATTATTTTTTTTCCTTTTTTTTTTGTTTGTTACAAACTTAAAAGACTATTGTTATACTTAAGAGATTATGTAAGCGACCATTTTAGTCAGTTTCTTAGAAATTTATCACACTAATCCCTCTAGTTTCTTGTATGTAGAATCAATATATGTGTTTTGTGTATTTATGTTATGTAAACCACATTTTGATCTAAAGTCCATCCTTCTCAGCTGATTTCAAAATAGAAATATTTAGGATACATTTTTTTAATTATGATTTATAGTAAATTTTATTAATAAATTATAAAAAATCTCTTCTCTTTCTTTGTCTTCTCTTTTCTTTTCTTTTTTATGAGTGGCTGGCGTGTCTTTTTTTTTTTCTTTTAAATTTCGTTTCTCTCTCTTTCTCCCTCTCCATTTAACTTATTATTTTTAATATTATACATAATTTTGAATTTTATTATTATTATTTCAATAAATATAATATATTTTCTAATAATGTAAAATTAATTAAATCATACTAAAACATTTCAAAATTCACACATAATACTTATAATATATATTATTTATTGAATTTAAAATGCATAATAATAATTTGTTATTATTTTCTCTTATCAATGATATTAAAATAATTATTATATTAAAAATGTATTATTTATATCTTCCACATGCATTAAAAAATGTCTATAATACATATAAAATATTGAATTCGAAATGTATTACCATTGTAATTTTTATTTATTTATTTTTATTATTGGTGTCAAAAAATATTATATCTAAAATTTCAAATATTTCAATTAATTTATATGTTAATATATTTAAATTGTGTCCGTGCATTATATATGTATTTACATAAAGACAAATCTTCTAGTTTAAAGAATAGTAAGAACATCATTCGCATGATATTCAATCTAAAATTAAATTTTAAATTAAAATAATTAATTTTTAAAAGAAAGAGAGAGAAAGAGAAAGAGTAATAAAGAGAAATGGAAGTGAAATGTTCTCTTTCTCCTTCTTCTTTTCTTTGTTATTTTTGATAATAGAAGTATAATTATATTCTGCAAGAGTTAAAATTATACTAAAACTCGTAATTTAGGTTAAAAATATATTGTTTATGTAATTGGCCCTTCAAAATACTTTTTAAAAAATGATTTTTCTAATTTTATCAACTACAATAAGGCTTCTTGCTGGCAGGGCTAGGCATAGAGTCGAGTTGGCTGGGAACTCGATTTGTTTATATTTAGTTCAGCTCGGCTTAGTTCGATTAATGCTTGATTCGATTAAGTTGATTCAGCTTAGTTGATTTGCCTTGATCATGTAGTGATTATGACATAAAATTCATTCATTGATCTTAACTAAGTTAGTAAAATGTTAATCCAATTTATTTATTTATTTTAAGCAACTTGCATTCTGTTGACCAATTTATTTATCAAAGAAGTTCAACAACAAATAAGTTATAAAATCGGACCAAGTAAAGCAAAGAAAAAGTAATTTAAAAGCAGAAAGAAATTAATTGGCCAGACCAAAAATCTAACCCGACCCATATCCTTTAAATGTATCTAAAGAGTCTCATTTTGGCAACCAAATCGATCTTTCTTTCTGTTTCTCTGAAAAATTTGAGAATGTTGTCGGAGACTTATTGTAATATCCTAGACATTTGAAGGTTGCAATATGATAATATGATATAAAACATTGTAGAAATGACCTCAGTAGATTTTTAGGATGAGTATCTTAGAAAATAAAATTTTTCAAAATTTTCTTATACAGAAAGGTCTGCGATGGATTTGCATTGTGGACCTACTCTAGGATAAGCCGAATTCAACCATGGCCAAAATCTGTCTAAAATTCAATTTGCTACAAATGAATTATAGTAAATGTTACGATTTAATATAATACCTCCCATATTAAAAGGTCGAATTGTAAGAAATTGGTGCAAGTCCAGTTTCTGGTGCAGCTATGTACGAGCCATATATACGACCTGTGGTTGGATTAACGGGTCATAGATAGGCCCATGGATGGGGCAGGTACTTGGTGAAGTTCTAAAATTTGGAAGGTTCATGTATGAATGGTACCTACGATCCGTAAAAGGGACTATGGGCCATAGACATAGGTTCGTAGACTGAAGGATGAAATTTTAAATTTCTAAAGTTGGAGCGAGTGCAAAGGATGATACTATATATGGGTCGTGGTTTGGTTGATGAGTCGTAAATGACTTTGTGGATTGCGTTTTGAGATGTGGAATTGTTTTAAGTATTAAAGGAATCAAAGAGGGTATATACGAATCCATAAATGGAACTATAAGTCATAAATAATGATTCATAGATTGAGGGTCAGGTTCCAAGTTTCTGAAGTTGGGAGGTGTAACCAGGACAAAACTGTAAGGACCCTCAAGTTAGGAGTCAAGAAAGTGCACAAACATTGGTGTGGGAAAGTTCAGGACCCTTAGACGAGTCCAATCACAGCCCATGGTTCAATCCATGAGCCATAGACCAGGCTTGTGAATAGGGGGCTGTAGAGGTTTAATTTTGCCATGAAGACCATTTACGGCCCATGGAAGGAAACATGGACCATAGAGTGAGTCACGGAGTAGGTTCCAGAAGATGAAGAAAATTTGGAGTTTCTAGAAAGGGAACCATGACCAACAGGATGACCTGTTGACCAATTTATGGTCTGTAGTTTTAGTTCATGAATGAGACCCTGAGAAATGAAAACTTTCCTAAGAGTGGAATGTTTTCACAAGGTGATCCACGACTCATGAATAAATTTATGGCCTGTGTTTTGGTATTGTGGTTTAGTGGGTCGGTAACTAGACACTGAAGATTAGAAAAGGAGAATAGGATGACATGAACCACGACTTGTAGTTCAGTCCACGACCTATAAGTAGTCTCGTGGTTCATGTTCGACAGTTTTATGAATCCTAGACTTAAACTATGTCATTTTTATGATTTCTTTAGGCTCCTAATCAGACCCAAAACCCTTAAGGATTTCCCATTCTTTTCATTCTTCCATATTCTCAAAAATCCTTAGGCATTATGTTTTCTAGAAGGTAAGTGAAACACCCCTCATGTGCTTCTAAGTTTCCCGTAATCGTAATTTCTATATATCTCAAAGTCCTTATGTGATTTCAAAAATTTCACTTAATATTCTTGATCAAGGGGCAAAATTGAGTGGGAATTGGGTATAACCCAAATTTTAGACGACCCATAGCGAAAGACAATTTTTGATTTCCAGTGAGTATTTGCACCCCCGGTGGGACGCGGCCTAGGCTCGGATTAGTGTAGGATTCTGCTTCGCGTTTGTTCTGGGTCGCGGACTAGACGGGGACCAGTGCAATTTTCCCCCCAATTTCTTGTTCTGTCTAAGGGCATTTGGGTAATAACCTAATGCCCATTTAAATGTGAAAGACCCCTTTTCCTTAGCCATTTTCAACCCTATGAACCTCAAAACCCTCCTAAAATCCTCTCCAAAACATCACTCAATATTCCATTCAATCTCAAGAAATCTCAAAGATCAAATTTGGAATCCAAGAACTCAACTCAAGCCTTAAGTCTTTCTCCAATTTCTTCAAGAAATTTCAAAGTTTAGGTATGTGGGTCTTCATTCATGTGTCCTTTCCCCTATGGAGCCTAACCTTCTGTTTTTATGAAAATTGCATGATTTTAAGTTGTATTACTTATGGGTATCTTTTATTATGAAATATGAACATAAATTATGTTGGAGTTTATCAAGTATTGATTAATTATGCATGAATATCCATTGCAAGCTTATTCCATGAATTGATTTTGTCTATTGAGACTATGCAAGATTTGAGCTATGAAACTATGAACTATTATGAGCTTTTGTGATGGATTTCAAGATATCCAAAATGAGGGTTTTACTACAATATTAGTAGGTTGATTTTCATTAAGTTTGCTCTTCTTGTTTTACTCTTGAGTTGCATAATTTTGAACAAGTATCATGAGCCCTCCACGTACTTGATAAAATTACATGACAAAAATTCTCAAGTTATTGATGAACTATTACATGATTTACAAGTCAAGTGATTTCATGATGATTAAGGGCTTTCAAACATGTATTGAATTCATGAAAAGTATCCATGATTTTACAAGCATCAAGTTGAGCCCTATTTCAAGATTTAAACCTCTTGTGAGCCATTCATTTCAAGGAACGGGATCATGTATGATTATTATTTTTTACTCTCATGTTTAGGTTAAGCTCACTAGTAGAGGTCAAGCATGTTATGAGCTATGCTTGTCAAGTTATCATTCTTCTTACAAGTTATTCAAGTTATGATTGTTTCAAGTATTCCGTAGAATTGGACTTAGCACCGATTGAGGCGTAAGATGCGGGCTAGACTCAAGGGGTCCTTATATAAAGTCTTTAGTCTTTAAACTATGTGCCACCATAGGATTATATATTATGACCTTTCTATACTAGTGGATCCATCTAGTTCATGTTATCATGTTTGGTTTGCCTTGTCAAGTAAACCACACATCGTCGGGGGGTGTCATGCCCGGTCACCTATACCGAGGGTGTGTCATGCCTTAGATTCCAAGTTGCAGCTGCTTGGTCTATGTCGGTTGAGGTCTCTTCCCACATATGTATGATATACAGTATGCAAGTTAAATGTTTTACATGCATATTTTATTACAAGCATTGATCATACATGTCATATTGAGATTATATCCATTGCCTATATGTATATATTTTGAATATTATGGTTAATGTCTTTGTTGTATTGCACCCCGCATACTTAGTGCATTCCAAGTACTAATGCATTCTCTAATGCCTACATGATATCACCATCTGAAAACCTGAACTCCTATTGATCATCCTCCTCCACGTGGTTAGTTCGATTCCTTTGAAGAAAGCTTTTGGTGAGTTCTCAACTCTGAGGACAATATCTACTTTTCATTCATGATATGTTAAGACTTTCTTATTATGTTTGGATGCTTATAATTTGGAGGGTGACCACGGGAAGTATCTTGGCCCCCGCTCCATTTCATGTAGAGGCATCGTTGGATATTATATTACGGTAATCTATTCTTTTGAGCTTGACTCTTCTTATGCCACTAATATTATAAAAAAAATTCCCTTAGTCCCGCTCCCTTTTCTAATTATATCACTTGTTGGTATTTATTTCGCTTCCCCGACCAAGGATGCGTGGATGATATGCTAAGAGGCTTGTTTGGGGCTCCTTCAGGTTCTCCATTCGTCGTGTCACGTCTGGGTCCTAGGCTTGGTCATGTTAAGCTTTGTATTAGAGCACTAGGTTGTTAATGATCCTCGAAAATCTAACATATCGTATCGATTAGAGTCTTATTCATGGTTTTGAAGAGTTCTACAACTATGAATAGGAGGCTACAAGGCATTTTAGGAAATGTTTCACTTCTTCATGATCTATATCATGCTGTAGAGCTAGGTCCTGTATGTTACGTTTCAGAATATGTCTCAAGCTATCTAAAACGGTGGACAAGATGGTAACCATCCCTCGTTTGAGGATTAACTTCCCAACAATGACATGTCGAATGCGAAAATTCACAATGCTCTATAGCTATTGACTAAGGTCTTAACCACTCAACTCAATCAAGAAGTGGGTGTCCCCTTAATTTCAAATGATAGGAGGAGGGAGAGGAAGGCTAAGAGGGCTCGAGTTGATGACGCTATATCTTCTACTAGTATACAGGGGCCCAAGTACAAAAAGAAAATGGTTTCTTTTGCCACTTGTCAAGGGTGTGGCAAGAAGTATAAAGGAAAGTCTCTGGCTGGCACCGAAGGTTGTTTCAAATATGGTGTTATTGGGAATAAGATGAGAGATTGTCCTTTGGCCTCCTCAGGAAGGAGAAGAATGGCACAGTTTGAAGGTAGACTTCCATACCCTAAAGCTCAAGGTGGCAATTGTAAAGTGACTCGTCCTAGGTGACCAAAATGTGGAAGTAATCATAATGGCAGTTTCTTAAGGGATTTGAGTGTTTGCTATGGGTGTGGTAAGATGAGCCACAAGATTGTTGATTATCCATATGCTCAAAGGAAAGGCAAGGATATTGGTGTTCAAGCTTCTCCTATGTGCCACAAGTGTGGAAGGCACCATTCGGGGGATTGTTCGACCGGTTTGAGTGCTCATTTTGGGTGTGGCACAAAGGAATAGAAGTTGAGGCATTGTCCATGGATTACTAAAAATTATGGGAATGGTCGTGGACGATCTCAACAATACCCCTCTAAGGGTCGCTAGACCTAGCATGGTGCTTCACTGGCATGTTAAAGGTTTTTGTATTATGATGTGCATGCTTCATTAGTCCCGGGTGCTACTCTTTCTCTCATTAATCCTTTTATTTCCAATAATTTTCATGTGTGTCCCAAATTGTAGTGTGAACCTCACGAAGTGTCTACCCCCGTTGGTGAGTCCATTATTGCTAGAAGAGTCTATAGGGATTGCCCCATGTCCATATTGCATAATGTCTTGCCTTGTGATTTTGCTGAACTTGATATGATGGATTTTGATATTATTCTTGGGATGAATTGGTTACATGCCTATCATACTTCTATTGATTGTAGGACTGGTAAAGTTAGATTCCAATTCCTTAATGAGACCGTTCTTGAGGGGAAAGTTATAACGTGGTGGTCAAGCGTAGATTCATTTTCTTGTCTTAAAGCCTAAAAATTGATTTCTAAGGGTTGTATTTACCATCTTGTAAGGGTTAGAGATGTTGAGTCTAAAGTCCTTCCTATTGAGTCGATTCTGGTGATTAATGAGTTTCTTGATGTCTTTCCCGATTAGCTTCTCCAGGTTCCTCCCAGAAGGGAAATAGACTTTGGTATATACCTCCTCCCCGATACAAAATCCATTTCCATTCCCCCTTACCATATGGCCCCAATGAAGTTAAAGGAGTTGAAGGATCAATTGAGGGATTTGTTGGAGAAGGGTTTTATAAGGCCTAGCAAGTCACCTTGGGGTGCATCGGTGTTATTTATAAAGAAAAAATATGTTTCTCTTAGGAGGTGCATCTATTAACGCCAACTCAATAGAGTCTCTCTAAAGAACAAGTACCCTCTACCAAGGATAGATGACCTATTTAATCAATAAGAAGGGGCTAGTCACTTTTCTAAGATTGATTTTCGGTCCAGATACCACCAAGTGAGGGCGTGGGAGTGCGATATTCCCAAGATGACTTTTCGAGCTAGGTATGAGCACTTTGAATTTGTGGTAATGTTTTTGGCTTGACTAATGCACCGATGAAATTTATGGATCTCATAATATGGTCTTTAAACCCTACCTTGATAAGTTTGTGGTGGTCTTCATAGGTGATATATTGACTTATTCCAGTAACGAGGTAGAGCATGTGAATCATTTGAGGGTGGTGTTGAAAATTTTGAGGGATGAGAGATTGTTTGCTAAGTATGGAAAGTGTGAATTTATTGAAAGAGGTTTCATCCTAGGGCATGTGGTGTCGGGTGAGATTAGATGAGGTAGAGGATAGTGGTGTAGTGGTTGTTGAAGGTTCTAATCCTATCTGATTGAATAGGTCAAGTCCAAACAAGACCGTGATCCTACCTTACTAAAATTGAAAGATTTGGTGAATGATGGTAAAATAGGGGTTTTCTCCCAAGGGGGAGATAGTGTACTTAGGTACCAAGGTAGGCTATGTGTGCCTAATGTTGATGGGTTGAGGGATTTGATTTTGAAGGAGGCACATGATTCATCCTATTCTATTATTCCCGATTTTTCAAAGATGTATAGAGACATTAGGGAGGTATCTTAGAGGGGTCTATGAGATGGCTTTGATTGGACCAAATTTGGTTATGGAATCTTTGGAGAAGGTGGGGTTGATAAACGACTCAAAGTAGGCAAAGGTCATGCTCTGATGTGAGAAGGAGAAACTTTGCGTTTAATGTTGATGACTGAGTATACTTGAAAGTTTCACCTATAAAGGTCGTGGCCCCATTTGGCAAGAAAGGGAAATTGAGCCCATGGTTTATGCGACCCTATAAAATCTTGAAGAGAATTGGCAAGGTTGCCCATGAGTTAGAGTTGCCTATCAAAGTGTGTATGGTTCATCCGATTTTCCATGTATCCATGTTGAGGAGGTGTGTTGGTGGCCTAAGTGCTATTGTACCTTTAGAGGTTGTGGGTGTGATAGAAGATAACTTGACCTATGAGTAGGTCCTGGTGAAGATATTGGATAGATAAGCGAAAAGGTTGAGAAACAAGGATGCAACATCCGTCAAAGTCCTTTGGAGGAATCAACAAGTTGAAAGTACCACATAGGAAGCCGAAGCGGACATGAAGAAACAATATTCATACATCTTTTACTCTATTTAAGCTGAAGGTAACAATTTAAGTCCTACCTACAATTTTAAGTCTTGAGTTTCAACCCTCATGTCATTTTTACATGCATTCGTGTTCATGGTAACAAGTTTATGGTGATTTTTGACATTCATATTAGTACTTTTTGGAAATGATGTTTAAGTGCATTTGTTGCATTCCTGACAGGCTGAAATCTTCATAGTTACTTCTCTTATGCATATTTCTTTGACATTCGGGGATGAATGTTCCCAAGGGGGAGATATTGAAACATCCTTCATGTGTTTCAGAATGTCCCATAATCGTAACTTTCATATATCTCAAAATTCGTATGTGATTTTGCAAATCCGACTTCATATTCTTGATCGGGGGAAAAATTGAGTGGGAAATAGGTATAACTCGGATTTTAGAAAACCTATAGTGAAAAATAATTTTCGCTAATTTTTGATTTCCAATGAGCATCTGCTCCCCAGGCGCGGTGTGGCCTGGGTGCAGATTAGTGTTGGATTCTGCTTCGCGCTTGGTTCACGTTGAGGACTAGATGTGGACCACTGCAATTTTCGCCCCAATTTTCTTGTTCCATCCAAGGGCATTTGGATAATAACCCAATGCCCATTTAAATGTGAAAGACCCTATTTCCTTAGCCATTGTCGACCCTATGAACCTCAAAACCCTCTTAAAATTCTCTCCAAAACATCACCAAATATTCCATTCAATCTAAAGAAATCTCAAGGATTAAATTTGGAATCCAAGAACCCAACTCAACCATCAAGTCTTCCTCCAATTTTCTTCAAGAAACTTCAAAGTTTAGATATGTGGGTCTTCATTCATGGGTCCTTTCACCCACAGAGCCCAACCTTCTCGTTTTATGAAAATTGCATGATTTCAAGTTGTATTACTTATGAGTATCTTTTATTATAACATATGAACATAAATTATGTTGGGGTTTTATCAAGTATTGATTGACTATGCATGAATATCTATTGCAAGCTTATTCCATGAATTGATATTGTCTATTGAGACTATGCATTATTTGAGCTATGAAACTATGAACTATTATGAGCTTTTGTGACGGATTTCAAGATACCCTAAATGAGGGTTTTTATACAATATTGGTGGGTTGATTTGCATTGAATTTACTTTTCTTGTTATATTCTTGAGTTGTCTGATTTTTAACAAGTATCATGAACCCACCACGTGTTTGATAAAATTATGTGACAAGAATTCTCAAGTTATTGATGAACTATTGACTTACAAGTGAAGTGATTTCATGATGATTAAGGGCTTTCAAGCATGTAATTAATTTATGAAAAGTATCTACGATCTTACAAGTATCAAGTTGAGCCCTATTTCAAGTTTTTAACCTCTTGGGAGCCATTCATGTCAAGGCAAGGGATCATGTATGATTATAATTTACTCTCATGTTCAAGTTAGGCTCACAAGTAGAGATCAAGCATGTTATGAGAGACTCATGTCAAGTTATCATGTTCTTACAAGTTATTCCAGTTATGATTATTTTAAGTATTTTGTGGGATTAGACTTAGCACTGATTGAGGCTTTAGATGAGGGATCGACACAAGGGGTCCTTATATAAAGTCTTTAAACTCTAAACTATGTGTCATCATAGAATTATATATTATGCCCTTGCTATACTAGTGGATCCATCTAATTCATGTTATCATGTTTGGTTTGCCTTGGCAAGTAGACCACACTTCGCTAGGGGGTGTCATGCCCGATCACCTGTACCGAGGGGCTGTCATGCCTTGGGTTCCATGTTGTAGTTGCTTTGTCTATGTCAGTTGAGGTCTCTTCCAACATATGTATGCTATAGATTATGCAAATTTAATGTCTTACATGCATGTTTTATTACAAGCACTGATCATACATGTCATATTGAGAATATATCCATTGCCTATATGTATGCATTTTGAATATTATTGCTTATGTCTTTGTTGCATTGCACCCCGCATACTCAGTACATTCCAAGTACTAACACGTATTCTATGCCTATATGATATCACTCTGTAGGAACTGGAGCTCCTATTGATCATCCTCCTCCACATGGTTAGTTCGGTTCCTTTGAAGAAAGCTTTTGGTGAGTCCTCAACTCCGAGGACAATATCTACTTTTCATTCATGCTATGTTAAGACTTTCTTATTATGTTTGGATGCTTATAATTTTGAGGGTGAGCCCAGGAAGTGTCTTGGCCCCCACTTCATTCCATGTAAAGGTGTTGTTGGATATTATATTACGGTCGTTTATGCTTTTGAGCTTGACTCTTCTTATGTCACTACAATTATGAAAAAAACTTCTTAGTCTCGCTCCCCTTTTTAATTATATCATTTGTTGATGTTTATTTTGCTTACGTGACCAAGGATGTGTGAATGATATGCTAAGAGGCTTGTTTGGGGTTCCTTCGGGTTCTTCATTGCTATTTCACGTCTAAGCCCGAGGCTTGGGTCATGACAACAAGGCAAAAGGCTAGGATTTCAAGATTCTTCCCAAAGTCTTCAAGTTCTTCTTCCAAAGGCTTCATGTTCCTTTTTCTTAAAATACAAACAAGGTATGTGCATTGATTTGTGGGTTCCTTTCACCCACAAAGTCCTCCATTAAAGCTTCTACCTGTTCTTTATGTTCCTTTAAATACTACTATACATGCTAATGTTAATTTCATGATGTATTATGATGTATTTTGTCTTTAATGTTATCATACAATGTCTTGTTTAGTATTTTCATGAGTTTTGAGTTGATGGTAATGACCCCAATGGTTAGGGTTTTAAATGATGATGTGTGGACTGTTAATGCATGTTTTAAACAAGCATATTTTTCCTATGATCATGTATGACCCTCTTGATTCATGAGCTTTCTAAATGACTAAGGCCACTAATTTCAAGTCAATCTTTGCATGATATATTGATGATGAATAGGGCATAAAAGAATGGATTTTAAGTTAATGTTTTGTCAAAGATATAAGCATGTCAATGATGTCCTAAATGATATTGATGATGGCTTCCAAGGTGAAAGAACAAGTTTCACTTGGTGGTTTCTATGTTTCGAGCTACTCTTTGCAATTGTTACTTATGATTCTAAGCGTCATTATTTGACTAAGTACATGTTTAAAAGAATTTTTTGGGATGATTAACACCCAATAAGGCATTGGGGTGTTGGTGTTTGGTAATAAAATCCTAGAAGAAACACTTTGCTCTATTAACTATGTGACACCAAAGGAGCCCTTGTAGGCTAGCTTAGTGGATCCACATAGGCCATTTATGTGACATGACGATGCATACTATGTGATAGAGTTCCACCCAGAAGATTTTTTTGGATTCCATGCAGTAGCTCACATGATCTTATATGTCAATTATAGTCCATTCCCATTAATATGGTATTTGATGTTTTCATTCCAATGCATGTGTTCCAAATGTTGCATTACTTTTACTTCACACTGAACATTATTCCTTGTGCATCCTTAAGCTTATAAATGATGCCTTTACCATTTCATACATTAAAGTCTTTAAACTTATGAATGATGGCTTTACAATTTCATAATTGCATTGCATCTCACATACTTAGTACATTCCAACGTACTAACCCATATTTTACCTACATGATGTTACCATGTAGGACCAATACTCCTCCTCCGGCTCTGGCTAGTTTTACTGGCATTCAAGACTAGTGTTAGTGGTGAGGCTTAGTTCAGGTTGTTCACCTATTTATGTTCATGCTTTTTATAATTCAGACGAATGTATATTTTTGGTTTTTTAAATTGGAGGCTTTTACTTTCTAACTTATTTTAGTATCTTTTGTATTTGAGGGAAACATGCACCGGTTCCCATTGACTTATGTTTAGATGATATGTTATGGACGATGACCTCTGTTGTTGAGATACTTCCTTTTTACTTAAGTGATGTACCTCAGGCCCTATTCTATTTTATTTTCACAATATGTATGAGTTTATACCAATGAATTCTTAATATGCTATAATAGCTTGATGAGGTGCATATGGGTGTCTCATTTGTCGTGTTATGACTGTGCCCTAGTCTTGAGTCATGACAAACTTGATAATAGAACACAAGGTTTTAAAATTTTCCTCAGATTTCCAAACATAACGCGTCAAGTAGAGACTTGGTCAAGGTGATAAATCATGTCATAACCATGAATGAAAGGCTATGAGGTGTTTAGGGTCGATCCCACAGGCCTTAGAGAAATTTCAAGAAGTTTGGGTCGATTAACCTACTTATTTCCCCAAAGAGGGTGGAGGGGGATTTTGTAAAAACTATGAAAAGAAATCCTAATCTAAGACAAGTGTGAAATTAGTACGAAGAGTAACTAGGGTATTGCATTCCCCATGATTCCCTAACTCGGTATTACCAGATAATCGAATTCTTTTCTAGTGTGTAGCATACATAATAGTAAGTTAAGTTTACCAAACCCCTTGATCCATGTGAGAGGCAAATTTTATTACGTGATTTGATCCATCCCCACAGTGTGACATTACTAACCCTTACCTGTTATTCTAGTACAACCTCCCCTTGATCATGTTTGGTCGATTAGACGAGAAACATCTATCGAATCCTATTAATTAATCTCTTTTCCAATTTATTACTATCTTGATCCATTCAATAACACTAGGTGTGTTCCAATGTTGGCCACCACTAAAAAGCGTTCAAGTAGAAGAGAATTAATTAATACATACATGCATACTTTCAAAGATTTATGAATTATCTGATTTTACCTTGTTAGTTCTTCATGGTTCCCACAACCCTAGTGGTGGACTTAGCTACTCAATATCAGTGTAGATGCAAGAATCATGATATCGAATAGCATAACTAAACACTTACACAATAAAATTAAGAACAAGAAATCCAAGCTCTCTACTAAGAATCACAAGTATGAATTAAGAACACAAAAGATTGTTTCACAAGTGTCTCACAATGTTTTTCACTCTTTCTTACTGGCTCTATGAAGTTCTGTACGAAAAATATCCTTGAAAACTTATTTATAGTATTTAAAATACAAAACCAAAATGAAATAGGAGAGTTGGGTCGTCAGGCTCTATGGACAACTCTACGGGCTGTATAAAGTTTTACGGCCTGTAATCGGGGCTGTGTGGATTCCTTTAGAAATTCTGGCATTGACTTCTACGAGACCCATCTATGGCCCGTATAAAGTTGTATGTTTGTGGAGGGTTTTGTCTGATGAATTTTCAACAACTCTCCACTTTTTGATCCTCAACGACACTTTGTCTATGACTTGTAGAAACTTTAAAGGCTCATCGGCATGTTCGTAGACTCAACTTCAGAAAATTACCTTTCATTAGATTTTGCTACGAAACCTACTCAAAGGCCTGTGGAAACTTCTAGGCCCTATAAAGGGTGTCATAGAACAGCAACTTCTGCAATTTCTGCACACTTAACCCAAAAATCATGCCAACCTTTTAATCCTGCGCAATAAACATAAAAACATATCAAATCTAGTAACATCACTATGAGAACATACAAAATTTCAAGGTTTAAGTATCAAAAGTGTTGTATTTTCATAGTACATCAGCACTGTCAACTTAAAGTTGTTACTTATCCTCAAAAGGTAGATTCAATCTACATAAGCAACACAGTATTATACAAACCTCATTCTAATGGCATACATCATATCAAACTCAAGCACTGATACCCACACCACTCTTAAAAATATATCAGATAGCTATCAAGACGATGCAACTATGAAAAGCAAGGAAATTATCAATAAGCAACATTCACTGAGTTAGTCTAATATAAATAATGCAGTACAAGTGTCCTCACAGAAAGAAGTCTCATATCCCACTCATGATGATATATTCAGATTCAACGCTTGGGACGACACAAAATCACTCACTCTCACAAAAGACATTCAAATACTATGCTTAATACCATATGCTTGCCCCTATACTCATGACTATGACCTTTGACTACTTGGACTAGGATCACTTTAGGACTTTATTGGCTTTTAACAGAGGCTCAGGGGGCTTTGATGTGATGTTTTGGGAACATAGTGGCTAATGGTCCTCCTTGACAGTGCTTACACTTTTGCCCTACCAACACTATCATTTTTCACTTCATTCTCCCTTTCTCCTATTTCAAGCTTTTCTAGGTGCCTTACTATCTTTTTTAGCTCGTTGCCTTTTGTTTTCTCATCATTTTTATTTTTAGCACCTTGATTAGGCATCTATTCATTTTTCTTGCACCCAGAACATATTTTTATACTTTTTTCCATGTATCACTAGCTTCCCCCTCATTTTGTGTGTTTACCCTTACATCAGCCACCCTCAACTTACGCTTTTAGCCTAAGTTGAGGTGCATAATATCCAACCTAGGAACTAGGGCCACTTTTGGTAGCCACTCTCAACTTAAGCTTTTTGCCTCAGTCAAGGTGCACAATGTTCAAGGGAGGCCAGGGCCAATTTCAGGATTTTGCATCTAACAAGGCTAGGCAACTTAAGATTTTACAAAGAAAAAGGTACCTGTAAGGCTCAAACATTGGGATCAAGGGATGCTTTATACATTTGGTTGGATATTTTGACGAAGTGGAGTGATATGACCAACGACCTAAGATCGTTTCCTTAAGAACTAACTTGCAGTCTAAGTCAGAGTAACAAAGCAGGTTCTGAATGGAAACATGATGTCGCCCAAGTTATATCTCCTTTTAAGAGGATAAAGCAGTCTTGTCAAGATATATAACCTAACCTAGTTTAGGGTCGGACCCACCGGGAATACGTAGAGTCAAGAGAATTCATTAATA